>CAXKVX010003385.1:0-37361 GCA_964058865.1 Eleocharis quinqueflora | reverse complement strand
TGATTTTCAAAAAACGCAAAATTTTGTGTATTTTTAGTTATTTTTTAGTGAAAAATGAGTTTTTAATGATATTTTAGTGGGTTTTAGCGGGTTTGTGCCCGGGCTTGATCTCAACCTCAGTGCCCTGACTTCATTGTGTCCGGATTTAAAAAGTCTCTGAATTCGCTCTTGATCATTAGTTGATATCAAACGTGGTAGTATATCTACGAAATATTATCCTTTTAAATAAACGTTCCATGATTCATTAATCATTGACGTACTCTATAAATATTTTAAAGAAAGGTGTCAAGCAGTTCATGATAGTTGCTGTTGACTTATGTAATGAACTAAAGAAAAGAGCAAAAAAGAAAGATAAATTAATCAGGTAATAACAAGTGTCATTGGGAGCATAATAATCGGCAGTTGTATGATATTATTATATATATCCGGCGCCGCGTTTCTTTGTACTTTATATAAAGTATTCACACTTTTAATAGTCGTATGTATTATGATAATTAACATTAAATTAATGAAAGTTTTAAACTTTGGAGTTCATTATTTTTTTCGAAGTCTCAACAAAACAAAAACCCGTCATTCCAATGCAATGCATGCATCATAAATTCATAATCAAACAAAACTAGGCAGGAATAAATAATAGAAACTGTTTAGCTACTGCTTTCTTTATATATTATGTGCAATTAATTAAACGAAGAATTTCGAGTCAGTTATCATATGTAGGGTCCACACGGCAGTAAACATGGACTTGATGTGTAGTCATGACAATGATAGACTAGCGCACTATATCGTCAATTCATCATCAGCTTTTCTAATTTACAAGAACGCTATTTTTATTAACACTACTGCATAAATTTTTTTAATAGCGGTTGAAAATACTAATTTAATATCGAACGAGGGTGTTATAGAAAGAATTGTTAAAGGTTGAAAAAACAGATATTAAATGTAGAAATTTTATATCGAATGGGAGTAAAGATCTGTTATTACATACAGCTGTTTATATCTGATTTGGTGGAACAACCGCTATTAATTGTCACATTTTATAACGGATCCTGCACTCCACCCGCTATTAAATGTAACATTTATACCAGACGTTCTCAATCACCCGATATAAAAGAATTTGAAAAAAAAGAATCGGTAGCTGCGTTAGTGATAACTACGATTTGACATGCATTTATTGCGAAAAAGACTGATTTGACAGATGTTTTTTCAGATATGTCCATTTCAAAAATATAATTAAAAGAAAGCCTTATAATTTGCAATTATGTCCTTCTGTTTTCTATAATTTTATTTTTCTTTGATACATGATGTAATATGTCATTTTAAAGCACTTATTGGTGTATTTTTTTGCAAATATGTTTTTCTGTAAAAAATGCCTTACAACAAACTAATTTTATTTTTATGCAAACAATTGAAGGAGCTGTAAATTTTTAAGAGACGAATGAATGCAGAAAACTTAAATGCTCACAAGTTTATCATTGACACGGAAAATAGATAGAAATGATTGAATAAATAATACTTAAAGGTGAGCTTGAAGGAGCAAAATAATATTTGAAGGAGCAAATTAAAATGATGGAAGAATTATGTGGGAAGAAAATGGTGAATTTAATCTGTGGAAATCTGTGTTTGTTTGGAGCGTTGATTGAGAAGAATGAACGATTGGATTGAGAAGAAATGGTGATCCGTGTGCTATAATTTTTATTTCTAGAACGTTTTATAGCAGGTTCTTAAAGCCGATTTTAAAATCTTTTATATCTGGTGCCTTGAAGGGGCCGATATAAAATCTTTTTATATTGGCTCCTTGTATTCATCCGCTATTAAAAGTGTTGTTTTTGTAGCGGTGATGCTAGAGACCCACTATTAAAAATTCATCTTTATAGTTGGTGTACTGGACACCTACTATTAAAAGTCCTGCACTGCTTTTCCGATTTTCGAATGCATATTTTATATCTCATTTCGGTAAAAGTCCGGTATTAAAAGTATAAACTAAATATAGAATTTGCCACTGGCACTTTTAGTAGCGGCTCTTTCGTAGAACAGATATAAAATGAGGTACTAAATTTTCTTTCTGAAGTAGTGTAAGTTTTGCATTATATCAGAAAAGAATAATAATAAACTAAATTCTTACAATTATTATGTCTAGGAATGAATGTTACATTAACAAATTAAACATATCATCACAAATATGTGATCATCTGGAGATCCGTGAGGTGCTGGTATTCGCCCACAAACAGCAAGTAAGTGAGGTGTATCCAAAACATCTGATGATGGAAGGCCGCCAACGACGGTGGTAGGCCGCAATGGGCGGTGCAGACCGCGAGGAGCGGTGTAGGTCTTAGGAGTCCGGCAGTGATTGAGAAGAATCTCCCTATCTTCTCAAAATCTAGGCTTTACTTGTGTTGTGCTATGTAATTATTTCTTAGTTTCTTTTTGTTTCGTATGTTTTCGTTCGTGTTTTTCTTGTTTCGTGTATTTCTCTCATTTTTTTTCCTGTAATTCAAATCATCACATTTATGTGATCATATATAAAATTTGGGAGACTTGACCTCCCATTTTTTTCTCAAAAAAAAAATATGTGATCAAAATTCCATTGGCATGATATATACTGAACCGTAACACTGACCATCTATACATTTTCCATTTGACGAAAAAATAATTAAAAAATAATAATTTCCAATAATAATTTTTATTTTTAATAAAAGAATATTTGCATCGATATTTTTTTTTGTCGCTAGAAAATTAGTGACAACGTTGGCATAAGTGAGGCGAGAAAGGAAGTGATTACATGACATCCACTACTAGAAAATGTTATAACTTCATGGGTAAAAATACGTCGTCAGCATCAGTATATTGATGTCTACATAGGTGACCCATGCAGATGAGCCGATGTAATTACACTCGATGCTGTTATTAAATTTTTGCATGGGGCCTATGCAGTTTTTTCTTTACATGGGTGCGCAAAGTAATTAGCATAGACTAAAAATTTGAGCGACCCATGCAAAGTTTCATTCAATTTTATTTGAAAAAAGATACGTGGCAAGCATGGATTGATTCTTTTACTTCTGACATGGCAAATATTGATTGGCTATCTAACCAATTATATTTTTATCATTTCCTGGAGAAATTTTTCATTCACCTCCCTCACAAGTTAATATTTTCAGCCAACTTATTTTTCATAATTGAAATAAATCTCATAGAGAAATTACAAATTCGATAATGAAAATTTTGATAAGATGAAGATCTGACAAAAATCAATACTGCAATCACATTCACTCTTTCATTACACATACTAGTATCCAACAAAACCACATATGAGCGTACCATCTTCAAAATTAAAATTCTTTGGATTATCCTAACACATAAACGTTAACCATAATATCCAATTTGAACACATCAACATAGTCATACATTCGGCCGGCTCCTGAAATATCCACTTCTGCACTATTAATCCATGCCAGTATGCCACTGAAAAGTCCTACATCCAAGTTTATAATAAGTTAATCAAATAATGCTAAACAAATAACAAAGAACTCTAAACCACCCAATCATATCTAAGGAAATTGTTCAATATTGATAATTAACCAGAATAACCAAAATCCAACTAATATGCATGGTTTATTCAATTCAAGTGTGAAAGAATATTTACCTCAAGATGAGATCAACAATTTTAATGAAATTTTCATAATTCAACAATAAAGCACGACATAAAATTAAAACTTCAAATCAGAATATATCATTCAAGTAGAAACCATTAGGTTGTAGCAGGGGCAGAGAATGAGCTTCCATTTGAGAGTTCGAGATTAGGCTACCTCAGCATTAGCTCTATGTCCATCAATGCACCAACTGAGAAGAATATGTATGAAATAAAAATGTAAATCATGTAAAAGTGATCTAAACTGTGTTGAGCTTATTTTGTATAAAACGAAAATAGAGTTAATCTTAAGGTACAATTGGTACCAGTAAATCAAGATATCACAATGAAGTTCTTCTGGAGTCCTTTTTAGCTCTTATCAAGAACTAGAAACACAATAAATTAACAAATTTTATGTTATGTCTTTAAATAGAGAAAAAATAGATCCAGTCTAACCATGCAGTTAGCAGTACATCCTAGTAAATCATATACCCCAAATCAGATTTTTAAGAACCAAGGAAGCATCCTGTTATTAACAAGTTCTAGGTTTAGCAGTACATCCTGGTAAATCATATACCCAAAATCAGATTTTTAAGAATCAAGGAAGCATTTCATCGAACAGATGGTGTGCAAGAGCAATGTTGTCTACCACCTACATATACCTTCACTGAGAGGGGTTTGCTCCATAGAAAATAGAAAAGAATTCAACTTGAACAACATACATGACATTCGGTTAAAATCAATCTAAGCCAAACCTTTTTCTTCTAAAGAGAAGGACCTACCTGGTAAATTCGAGAGCTTTCTTGAGCTCTTCCTCTTTCATTCGTCCTTGTTTGATTGAAAAGAAAGAGCGGAGCCTATGAAGCTTGAGTCAGAGGTCCGCAAGCAAATACACATACTGAAAAGACAGAGTCACTTACCTTGGCTTCAGCACCTTGATTTAGCACCTTGGCACTGGCATTCGAGTCGCTTACCAGCAAGGGTCCTGCTGCTTTCATTATTCTGGTGCTACGCATACCTCACTTTCGACCTCTCGATGCACTCTATCTACACGGGTAATGAGAAAGTAAAGTAAATGAGGAAAAAGAACGGACCTCTAAACTGTGTCTCCTTGTCGATCGAAGAGAGGAAAAAAAGAGGATTATGCGGCGATTTCTAGGTTTTGCAAGAAGGCGACACCAACTAAAAGCAAACCTAAGTATAAGTTGATTTAGGGGCTACAAATTGGGAATAAAAATACAGGCGGGTTCTCAAAATAGAGCACAAAAATTTGGCGGGCCTAAAATACTGCATGGGTAAATATCTGAAATTTGCATAGATATTAATGTTAATTGCGTGTATAAATATTGTATGGGTCGAAATTTAGTTAGCCCATGCTGATGAGTTTGCGCACCCATGCAGATTTTTTTTTTGCATGGGCCATGTCTAACCATGCAGTTCAATTTGTTTTACCCATTCTAAAGTAGCATTTTCTAGTAGTGCTCCACTAGCACTAGATACCTTTTCAACGATGCTATGGGACACTTGTTTAGTTTAAATTTTAAACTTTCACCTCATGTGCCAATCACCACTAAAATGCAATCTTTCTAGCCATATTACTATATTACATCAAAGAACAAAAATGTGACAATTGTGCGGTCAAGACACTTCTATATTCTTCTACGAGATTAAACAAAACAAATTCTCTATTATTACTATGAAATTAAGACCAGCTCCTAGTTCAATGTGGAATATGCTTTCCATAGGGCTTAGTTGTGACATTTTGTGAAAAATGATAGTAAAAATGATCAAACTAATTTCTCATAAGTATATATAGTCTAATTTTGTAGATAATAGCACTCTCGGATTACTTAATTAGCTTGCTCTCAAGTATAGACCGGGGAGGCGCAAATAGATAGACCTGGCAATTTGGCGGATCGGATAAAGTTATTTTGGTTTATTTCGAATTCGATACAACAACAAATTTGAACACTTATGTCACTCGAATAATATAGTTCGAATTTTATGAAGTTTCGAACTAATTTGGATACGCGTTTATGTGGGTTTCGAATTATTTTGGTTCGAACATAGTGGGTTACAGATAATTAAGTTGCGGGTTTCGGACACAAATCACATGAATCAGTTTGTTTTTTTTATCGAATTAATTGATTAATTTGGTTATAAGGATTGATGTGGTATTTATAGTATATTCATTTCTTCAAATATTATACATTTTCTAATACCGAATGTTTGATTGCAAGTATACAACATGTAATTTGTGGTACTTAAATGTATCGTATCCACAGAGACAATTCGACTCTCAAATTTGTTCTAAATGTTTAAACCTACGCAATTGAAAAGTGGATTGTTTGATTTTTGTGTTTAATCAAAAGAAATGTAGATGAATTGAGAGGTTAAATTGGGTTGAAGACAAGAATGAAAGGTCAACACTGTTCACTTGCTTGTAATAAGAATTGGTCAATTGATGAGTTGGTTAATTCGAATATTGGTGATCTAATGAAGGTATTAACAATTAATTTCTCATATTAATACAAACTCTAGAGTAATTGAGTGCTATGGTTAGACAAGTCCTAAGCTATGCTAAAGTTCAAGTACACACCAGATTAGAACTTACCGTATAGGTTTATCGAGCAATTACGCATCTAATAAATCGACCAAGCAAAACCTACGAATCCCTTGAACAACTAATCTTTCTTTTAAGACTTGATTAGCGTTCAAGTGTTTCTTTCTGATTCGGATATTAAGTTCCAAATTTCTCAATACAAAACTCAAACCCTAAAATAATGATGATGGAAAGAAACAAAAAGAACAACAATTGATTCCAAATTAATCCATTAAAAGATAAGCAAGTTTCGAATTTTACCCCTGGTCCTAGATAGATGATTAGTCTCTCATGATAGAACAAGATACAAGAGAAAACATTATTACGATCAAAGAGAAAAGATTATGGAAGAAAAACCGAGAAATCTCGCCTGCTAATCCTAGACCCCTTCTCCTTCATCTCCTAGTCCTATCTTCTTCCTTCACTTCAAACTTTGTCTAAAGGTCTCTAATCTCGAATTGGTGTCTGTCCCTGAACAAATTTTGCCTATATATAAATTAAAATCCTGAACATCACAAACTTCAGACCAAATCTTTGCGGCCCGCAATAATTTCTTGCGTCCCGCAATCTGATGTGAAAAGACGCGTTCTGGCAGCTTGTCAGAACCCAGATTATATAGGATCCTTGCGGTCCGCAAGAGGATCTTTGCGACCCGCAAGCATTTTCACAGTCGACTCTTGGTCTCATCTTGTATTTTCTTGCGGCTGAAAGAATCAGTGGAGAAAGGGCTTTTGACTAACATATGACAAGTGGGCCTTTTGTGGTTTATTGTGGCTCGTAAAGAAATCATTGCGGCCACAAGAAAGTGTAACTTGTGCTAATTTGCTCCGCTTGATGTCCCAGTCTTCATTTCATGGTCTGTTTGGCCTTGAATCTCTTTTACCTGCATCCAAAATTACAAAATGGGCAGAACCACAAACTTGCATGTCTTTGATCCTTATTTATCCTAAATTCTAGAGTATTGATCAATTTTGCACCTCAAACCCTATGTCTTGGACTCTTGGTATATATATAATTTTGGTTTATCGAATTCCCACACACTTGAAACTTGCTTGTCCCCAATCAAGTCCAAACCATCAATATGGCTGGTGTACAACCTCAACCATACTTATGTAAACCAAAGCAAACAAATTAAAGAAAAATGAGCAAATTTGTGAACTTATAAAATTCAAATGATATTTGATTTCAAATTGTGCCTAATAAATCAATTGAGAATTGGAATCGATCCGAATATCTTTTGACAATCTTCTTCACCTCACAGGAACAATTTTTTAAATTTTCTAATAATTACAAATTTTAAAATTCTAATATATATGCCATGAAAGATTTCAAAGAAATTAATTACAAGTTATGCATATCTCTACCAAGTCTTTTGAACAATCATTTGAAAATATGAAACTACTTCTATTCACGCCACAAGCGACCTACTGAAAGAATCTACCCCACAATGTCGCTTTCTGCTTTTCTGTTTACCTATTAATGTTTTAAAAACAATACAAATACCTGAAATTTTGAAATCATGAACCTCGCACAGGGATAAAGTTCTCACTTGATAACGCGCTCTTGAGACTGCCTCATGTTGTATTTGGTACATCCACTCGTGGACAATTGTCCTAGCACTTGTGAGGCTTAGGATAATGTAATTTTTAAATCTTGCAAGTGTGTCGGGCATGTAATAAATTAGCGGGACCCAAATTATTTTATTGAATATATTTTTTTTATTCCTTGTTCCAAAATTGGTCAAGATGGGATCCGCTAATCAACACGCCCATTCTTCAATTAGTCACCTTAATTTTTCTGTTTGGATTTTCTAAGATTTTTAAAGACACCATATGACAATTCAACCGTCTATTTCCTAGTGTAAGTATTAATTTCGATCGCCATGGATTATTGGAAAATAGTTAATAAATTTCAAATGATTTTGCAAAAGGCTCTAAAGAAATTAAAATAGAAGTGTGCTTAACTTGTCATTAAAACTTTATGATTTTTTCTAAGTAAAATGAAAAGAAAGAAAATAAAAATTGCTTTTAAAATAAATATGCAACTAAGTCCTAAATGCAAATATTAAAAAAATTTGTTTGTCCCATGGGGTTATACTACCAAAATCACTAATACAATTTGTGATTTCTTTTAAATAGGCCCAAAGTTTTCAATTAATCACATAAGTCACAAATTTAACTAATATATATATATATTATCCTAAATTAAATTAAATTACGCTACTCCTAGATACATGTCAATTATATTGCAAATAATCCATCTCACACTTATTCAATTACAACACCCTTGTTGCAAATCAAACAAGTCGTGTAAATATAAGATGAAAGACAAATATATATGCTCACAAAGAATTGACGAGATGGTGCTCGATTGTGGTGCAGCTCACGACGTCGTGTCGACATCATCGTCGTCCGTCCCGAATTGTAACAGATGTATCATTGGCTGCCTCATCTCGCCCGCCGGTACCTCCTCAGGTGGTATCCCATCATTTTGGATATGCAAATCAGCCACCTGCCTCGTCAGATGGTAAGTATCATGGGCCAACTATTGGTTGTCATCCGCAACCCAATACAGGTTGTCGAATCGATTGGTATGTGCAAACGACAACTGGGTAACCTGAGCGCTCAGTTGCGTGTAATTGTTGATGAGTCGAGTGTAGTCCATGTGCAAGGCACTGTAGTGCTCCTGGATGTTGCGAAGGTCGTGTTGTGTGCGACTGTGGGACTCTTGGAGAGTGGTGAAATTTTGGTTCAGGTCATTGTATCGTGCTAACCACTTGTTGTCACTCTTTGTGTACCGCCTCTGCCAATCAGTGTCAAGCTGCATGAAGCGCTGCTGGTACTCGGTGTCGAATTGAGTGAAGCACTGCTCGACACGTCCGTTAATGTCGATCAGGTAATCAATGAGCTGTTGGATTAAGGTCCAAAAGTTTGAATTGTAATTGATAAAACGCTTCTGCACTAGTACTTGACCTTTGAATTCCATTCTAACAAATAAACAAGAACATGAATAAGAACAAGAACAAAAACAACAATAAAAATAGCAAGAGCAAAAAAAAAATGACAATAACAAGAAGAAGAAGAAGATGAAGAATAAGAACAAAAATAACGACCACAATCACAATAACAACAACATCAATAACAAGAACAAAAATAAAAATAATAACAATAACAACAACAACAACAAGAACAATAACAATAACAATAACAATAACAATAACAAGAAAACAAATAATAACAAAAATAAGAACAATTACAAGAAGTACAAGATAAAAAACAAAAACAAGAACAACAAAAAAAAGACTAGACTTCAAAAGCAAGAATAAGAACAATAACAAAAATAAAAACAAAAATAACAAGAAAATAACAAAAATAATGACAATAAAAATGACAAGAAGTAGAACAATAATAATAAAAATAACAAGAACAAAACAATAACAATAACAATAACAAATACAAGAACAAAAAGAACGAAAACAAAAACTACAAGAACATGAACAATGACAATGACATGAACAATAATAACAAAAAACAAGAAATGATAAAAAAATAAGAAAAAATAATAATTACAATAACAATAAAAAAAAATGAGACTATAATTGAATGCAACCGTGTTGTTTGAGAAGTATATGAAAAATCGTGTTGATTATTATTCACGATTTTTAAATGATTCCAACAGTAGAATTATCTAAACTAATTTGATGTTTTCTTAAAAAAAACAAAAGTAAAATTATGAAACTAATTTCTTACTATAGAATTGTTTTGTTAAAATATAGACTCGGACCGGATAGTCTTGCACAAACTTGACACATCCTTGCTTCTAGTCTTCTACTCTCTTTGGAAGTATTAGGCATGCGCCTGAAGTATATTTTGGGATCTTTTAAAAATGTTGAAAGAACAACTATTTTACTATTTTCTGGGTATACTAAGTTGACTTGACTTCATCGAATTACGTGGAAATTAATGTTCTTAGATTTCTTTGACAAGCGTGTTATATGCGTCTATGTATATTTATTAATTATTCACGTACATATATACGGATAACAGTGACCACGATCAGTTCATAAATAATAACTATTTTAATTTTTTCATGATTAAGTTATAATACACAAATATATATCATCACTGCGAATTGCATATATCTTGATGACTTGATGGACTATTAAGTTGATATTTTTCATAATGAATTTTTAAATAATTTAATTCTATATGTAATATGTATATTACTTACCAAATGTTTCTTGTGAAACTTAAACGTGCAACTCTATGTAGAGATGCAATACCTGTCACTATATATGTGTCCAAGTGTACATGCAACTCAATTTAAAAATAAATAAATAAATAAATAAAATCATAAACTTATTATTCTTTCTCAAAATTCAAATAATTTAGGTGTCATTAGAGATTTCATAAAATAACCTTCAAATTAGATAACATTATAACAGTTTATATATTTTTTTTAATGAAATACCAATTAACACTTAATATGAATGAGACTTCAAATAAAATCAATCTATAAAGTTCTAGAATATGCGTACTTTTTCTAAAATAATTAAGAAAATTATTTCAAAATTAGTTGAAAATTGATTTCGAGTTAATAATTGTCAAGAAATTTTCGCCCATACATTAATTAATTAGGATTATATTTTTGCCCTAAAAACATGCAAACAAATATTTTTTAGTAATAAACGAAGATCTTTGCCCTTAAATATCTTAATATTGATCTAATAATTAAAGTCCTCGATCCAGTGTTATTTTACTTTGAGTGGATTTTGTACCTGCTATTTCTCACACAAGATGTTGCTCCATATAGGGGCATATTCAGAATTCTTACAAGGGGTTCAAGATTTACGGTTGTTTCTAGGGGTTTGAAATGATGGTTATTCTTAAAAAAATTATCTTATATGGTCATTTGTACAAAAAATTTCAAATACATGATAATTTTGGAAAATGTAATATATATAGTCATTTTTGGAAAAATATAATATATATGATCATTTTTTAAAAACATATTTTCCAGGAGAGTTCAGCTGCACCCCTAAGTGTATGTGGCTCCTCACTGACTCCATACAAGTAAATTTGAACCTGGATAAATTCATTATATTAACGATATATATAACAATAAACAATGCAATTAATCACACGGAGTACTTCAATAAAGAGACACCACAAAATAATTCTTTAAGAGTTATGATGCCCTTTTAAGTTTATCAAAATATTTATTGGTGATTTGAACAAAAAGCATGCATGACGCAAATATTTATTTGCTAAAAAAGAACGAGGAGAGGGAATTGAACTGGACTCGTAAAAAATATAATGATGTGAAATAGCTAAATTTTTTAGTAACTTAATATCTTTATGAAATATCTTTTTTCAAATCAGTAATGAAATTTGATCCTACTAAAATCATCGAGATATATATTTTGTCCGTATGCATTTTCAGACGCATATAAAAAGCTATCTTTTTGCGTTCATAAATCAAGAACTTGCTGACAATAAATGTAGGAAAAAATTTAGGTACACTAGGATGGGTGCTTCCTAGGTACTCCACTCAATCTCTATTATTTAATTAGAATCTATAATGCAAATCTCAATGCAATCGAATGATAGAAATTGAATGAAGTATCTAAGGAGCACCCATCTTAATGTACCTAAACTTTTCTCATAAATGTAATAGTTGATGAGTTTCTTTTCATTTTATCATTTGTACATAAAGTATTCCATCAATTAATTGATCATCGTTATCATAAATTAATGTTATTAGTTGAGTTCTGTCGTAATCGTTTGTTTGTTTTATGAAACAATTACGAATCATATACATATTAAATTATTAATGGACCTACCGCCTACGTAGTAGTTGGTATAAAGATGAGAACAGATGAGCACAGAACAGTATCAACTGTTATCTTTAGCAATTTGGTCCAAAAACAATTTAATTAGAGAACAACCATCTACCAAAGTTAACAGAACAAGAAAATTTCTTAATTCCAATGAGCAATATATATATATATATATAGAGAGAGAGAGAAAGGCTAAGGTGCTCCATGGAGCACCAAATCATTCGTGCTCTACATCCGTTATATCCAATTTGAAAATTCCAATGACCGATCCGAACAGTTGAACATGATTTACATATTGAAATCTACTTGGAGATTGAATTTTACAATTTTTTAAATTTTTTTTAAAGAGGTAGAAAAGTTGTTAATAAAACGGTTTCTGAACCAACAAAAGTTGTAATTTTCTCACCTCTCTAAAAAATAGCAAAAAAATTCAAAAAAAAAATGTAAAATTCAATCTCCAAGTAGATTTCAATATGTAGATCATGTTCAACGATTCGGATCGGTCGTTAGAATTTTTAAATTGGAGATACAAATGTGGAGCATTAGAGGTTTGGTGCTCCATGGAGCACTTCGGCCGAAGTGCAAATATTTTCATATTAGCCATACTATATATATATATATAGAGGAGGGATCCGTAGCTGTCAAACTTCCAACCGCCGCAACCGCTCCATGGTAGCAAATGTAAATGGCTGATCCGAACCATTGAAAACATTCTCCATATTAATATAGACTTGAAAACCAAAATTTTCAATTTTTTAAATTTTTTTACTATTTTATCGGATGGATTGAAAATTTATTTATCTAACGATTTACAAACATCCATTTTTCAACCATTCCGATAATATAGTAAACAAATTTCAAAAAATATAAAATTTGGTCTCCAAGACTACATTAGTATGGAGAATGTTTTCAATGATCCGGATCGACGATTTACACTTGGGTTGATGGAGTGGTTGCGAGCGGCTAATCTATTTTTAAAGTTTTTATATATAATTAGATCATTTTTAAATATTCAAAATAGGTACTTAAAAACTTTAAAAATAGATTTTTTTTGCCCTATTAGGTTTTGATATAAAAAATTACTGAACATGATAAATCAAAATTTAAAGGTGTCTAATAATATTTTTTAGTTAAGAGCACGAAAGGCTTTGGTGTTTCTAGAAGTACCATAGTTTTACTGTTATATTTAACATTATCTAAAGATATAATTAAGATGAGAACAGATAATAGCTTTTGGAAGAAAATATAATTAAGCTGCTACGCCAGTTCAATAAACTCAGAGAAAGCTTGGGGAATAACCAGGACCCCTCTAGATATAGAACGTTTGATTTTTATTGCACAAATGTTATTATTTTTATCTTTTTACAGCGTTAATAACCTCACAGAAAGCTTAGGAAATAAGTATTTTATTTGAAATCCATATTTAATTATAACTTCTAGATATTAGTGTGTTAATGGAATATACTAATATTAGAAAAATGTGGAGCTTGCTATTAATGTGACGGTGTATTCAAGTGTCAAATGCTATTTTAGATGTTTGGCAAAGTGGTATCCTTGAATAGTTGCTCTAATTACAAATTTGTATAATTAGATAGGGAACTCATACGTAGATATCATATTTAATATTAACTAATGATATCGATTTTATTACGCATATTTAATTGTGTTATTCTGCACATTATTTGAGTTATTATGCATGTTATTTTTTGTACCGAAATAGTTATACATGTTATCGATTTAATTATATACTTTTAGTGGAGTTATCATGCACATTATTTGAATTATTATGCACGTTATTTTTTGTATTTAAATAGTTATACATGTTATTTTTGTACTAAAATAGTTATAGTATAACATGCATAATAACTCAAATAATGTGCAGGATAATTCAACTAAATGTGCATTATAAAATTGATATCAATAGTAGGTATCAAATATGATATGTACGAAACATTATCCAATTAGACATAATAAGGGTATGATATTACTTTCCATTTCTTCTGATAAGATAAAATTAGCCATGTTTACCTTTATAAGGTGACATCTCTATACTGAGATGTACAATTACATTGCAAATGTTTTCTCTTTCTGTAAGTTGTAAACTCGTACGTAGAAGTGTACGGTTGCTTGAAGTTTTCATTGTTCTTCAAAATTTCCAAGACATACAATAGTGTGTGCGATTTGTGCGTGTATTTCTAGTCGGCGTTTTCTGCTTATTTTCGACGACTAATCCATGGAAGGTAAAAAAAATAGTAGACTTTAACTCATCAATTTAATTTGTCGGCATATGTTAGGCAGTTAGGGTTACAATCTCTCTTCTTCTTCTTCTTTTCTTCTTTTTTTCCTTTTTAGTTTGGCGCTTCTTTATTTTATTACATAGCAAGGCGCGAGGAATCAAGTCATCAACGCATTTTGTATTAATTAATTACTACAGTACTAACCCCTCTCTTTTTTTATGAAGCAGGTGAGAAATCTGTCCGGTTTGCAATGGATTTGGACAACTCAGATACAACAACCGAAGAAATCCAGAGATGATCTACGATTTTCGTTAGGGAGGAACAAGATCTATCATTTTTTTTTTCAGAAAGGAGCAAAATGATGCACATTTTAAAATATATATGATTATTTTGCAAAAAAAATTTAACAAATCATACAAATACACAAGTTTATTTTGCAAAAAAAATTTCAGAGAGAAACGGCTGCCCCTCTCTGACCTCATGTAGCTCCGCCCGTGAAAGAAACGGATAATTGTTACTACTACTGAATCATTTACTATAAAGGATAGCCGCATAGGTTAGGATTCAATGACAGTAAAAAGTTGATAAATTGACGATAAATTTTAAAATTTTAAATAAAATTAAATAATTCTTAATATGGAAATATTTTAAACTTATATATTGATCGTTTTTCAGATTTTATGGAATTTTGTTGGTATCTGATATCTCATTATTAAATTTTGACCATTGTAAATTTTTATGTAATATTGAAAGTCTTTGATGAATATCACATTATACATAAATTGCATGAAATTCATTGAAAGCCAATTATCGATCAATTTAAAAACATGTCTATAAATTTTATCTATTTCTATGAATTGTTTTGAATTTAATTGATAATTCGTTGCAAAAGTTATCAAATTTGTTGTTGTTGGTAGATTTAGGGTTCGAACAACCATTATCTTGAAAATCTTGATGAGGGGATTTAAAATAAATTAGAAAAATCGAAGTATTTATAAACATATTCATAACTCATAGATTGATTGTGTTATTTTTTATTTAATTTAAGTGTCATTGAGTGTCAAATTTAAATATTTAAATATGTTTATCAACTTTCTCTATTTCTATTTTTTTTAAAACTAATTTATTTGAAAATAAGTTATGAAGATTGTCATGATAATAGTTCCAATTGATCCGCAGCCTAATATAATAGTAGTGTTCTAAATTCATGTTGTTTCGTGTCGTTTCGTTTCAAACACGGTACGGAACGGCACGGTACAATTAGTATTTTATTATTTTTATCGTGTCATTTTGTATCGTGTCAAAAATTGGAAGGGATCGGAACGAAACGGTTAAGAAACGACACGTTTAGGGACGCCGTGCCTAAACGTGCCGTGTCTTAACCGTGTCGTGCCTAAACGTGTCGCGTCTTAACCGTGTCGTGCCTAAACATGTCGTGTCTTAACCGTGCCGTGCCTAAACGTGTCGTGTCGTGCCTATTCGTGTTTTGTTGCTTCGGCACGGCGTGCCTTATTCGTGTTAATCGTGTCGAAAATAATAAAAAAAAATTATAAAAACATAAAAATCTAAAAAAAATCTTTAAATTTTATAAACAATTATTTTTTGGACCTTTAGTACATTTTTTAGAGTGATAAGTCATAACTCATAAATTGGAAAATTGACACTTGTCACTACTTTAGAGGTTGAACGAATTTACAACTCTCGTTAGAAAATTTCAAAAAAAATTGAACTTCTGTGCCTATCTGTGTCTATCCGTGCATATTCGTGCCTATTCGTGCCTACCTGTGCCGTCGTGTCGTACCTAAATGTGTCGTTTCTAAATGTATTCTCGTGTCATTCCGTGTCGTGTTTGCATGTTGTGTCATGTCTCTCCTCGTAAACGTTTCGTGCTGTGTCGTGTCTTATAGTATGAAACCTAAGCACGACATACTTAAGACATGACACGTGAACAATACCGTGTTGTGTCTTAACAGTGTCGTTTTCTTATCGTGCCGTGCCATTTCGTGTCGTTTTTAAACAAGCAAACACGGTTTTGAGAACTCTATATAATAGTCATCAATAGAGTTGTAAATGATTAGTCGTTTAATCATTTTTCGTTTCATTTAGTGACAAATGAAGTAATTACGATCAAAGAAATTTCTCTTTCGTTTAAATAACGAAACAGTTAATGAAGATATATTATTTCGTGATCGTTTGTTTCATAGTTTCATTTGTGACTGTGTATTGTTAGAATTTTTGATTTAAAAGAAAAAAACGCTATGCTGAGATAAGGTGATGAGAGAGGAGATGAATAATTGCTTGAATGAGGAGATAAAAGATTTGATTACTGTATATGGTTAGATTCATAACGTTCATCACCGATTCTGGTTTGCTTTAATGTGATGAGAGAGAAAATGAATGAAGAAGGTATGAGTTGATCGTTTTATTCGTTCAGATCATTTTGATCGTTTTCTTTAACGAAATAATTAACTAAACAAATTTTTTTTAATCGTTCATTAAACAAAACAGTCAACAAAACTATCAGCTTTCGTGATCGTTTCGTAGATAGTCATTCCATGAGAGTTTCTTATTATTAATTGATGAGCCTCTCATGAAACACCTACGAAAATTACGGCTAATGGCCCAAAAAAACGCGTCTCTTTGACTTTGACTAAGAGAATATTTCCTAGAATCTCCCTTTATCCCTAGAGCTGATTTCACACTTAATGGATGCTTTTATTTCTATTTATAATCAAATTATCTCGAACCGTGAAAAGTCGGTCCAAAACTCTTCAGATTTTTTTAGACTCGAGTAAAAAATAGTGGAATTATGTACTAATAGAGGGTCTTATTTGGAAACTATTTAAGACTGTTTCCTGTAACCTTAAATATCAACCTACGCTCCACCACCGCTGCTCATCCCAATCCACTCCATTCGACCATTTCTCTTCTCTCTCTCTCTTTCTCTTTATCTGAAAAGAATCGATTCTATATCTTTCATTGAGCGCACTTGGCGTTAATTCTTAACAAGAAGGAGAATCAAGATCCAGGTAGGTACTTGAATTATATTTAACGCGTGCATTTTAGTACAGTATAAGATTATAGATTCGGTTCGCAAGGATGGAGAAAGAATCAAAGAAGTACCTTAAAATTGATACGATATTGTTATTTCGGAGAAGGAACAGTAATCAGATTTTTGTATGTTTTGCTCAAGTCATTATCGTTTCCTTTATAATTTTTGGGAGTTGTAAACATTTTGTGCATAATAGTTGTTCAGAAGTAGGTTTAAGTGTTATTCAAGAAACATATAGGTTTACGCGAGTTGCATGCTACTCGTCTACTTTTGTTGCATGGGTTTCCACTAAAATGTCTTTTGTTTCTTTCTCTGAATTTTCTGATAGTATAATACCTCATACTTCAGGGAATTATTTGTATGTGCGCATTATAAAATGTTTTTTCTCTTTTGCTTTTCTCCTTTTCTTTTTTGTCCTATGTTCAAACAATCTCGTGCTCTTTTTTTTCTTTTTGGATTTGCCCCTTTTCCATAAATCCAGGAAAACACCTAAATTACAGTAATTAGGCCTCCGTCACTCCAATTAGAAACGAAACTTAAAAAAAGTAATATTTTTGTTTTATGCATTCATTTATTTAAAATAATGATATGTTTTCGGGACTGACTTTTTATTAATTATTGTGGATTCGAAAGAGAGAAAGAAGATCTGCTGCTCGTCTCTACTCGCTTTTTGATCTAAACCGTTTAAAATTCATCTAAATGTCAAAAGAGCTCGTCTGCTCCTGTATCAGTATCAAACTTAAATACGAGCAGCAGACCCCGAAAGGGTGTAGGTACTGCCGTACTGGAAAGTTAATAGGAATATATCGTTGAGTTTTATTCTACTTCCCCATTCATTCGGATCGTTTGTGGCATTTAAAGAACTAGTGTAGTGAAGAGTTTCGTGCAGCATGTTGGGTCCACTAAACTGTAAACCTTCATCGGTCCTAGTCCCACAAAATCCTCTTTATAGGAATTCCCAGAAAGAAACATTAAACAATATAACTTTAGAAAGAAACAAGCTTCTAAAGCAATGAATCGAAGAAAAAAGCTACTAAAGCAGTTGGAAGTATGTACACTGTGCTAGTTCGTACCACAGCAAATCCAATTGCGCATGAATCCAAAAGATTTGGGCTAAAGTTCTTGTCAATCTGCTCCCACTTGTTCCCAGTTTTGATTTGTCTGTCCCCTGTTTCTCCACCCACTTGGGTATTGGGTTAGTTTATAACAAGGCAGAAACTTCCTAGTTCCTACAATCCTACATTTTGTTTGTTTATCTTATACAAAAGGGGTAGCTTCTATATAGGTTTACTAACCATTTGTTTTTCTGTACCAACAACAGGTACCTCTGTACCAACCATGGGGAGAGAACAGCTTGAGGTGTTGAATGCCCTGGATGTGGCAAAAACCCAGCTGTACCACTTCACAGCAATTGTGATTGCTGGTATGGGGTTTTTCACTGATGCATATGATCTCTTTTGCATCTCCCTGGTGACTAAGCTATTGGGTCGGATCTATTACTACCGCCCCGGCTCTCTTGACCCGGGTTCTTTGCCGCCCAATGTTGCTGCAGCAGTCAACGGTGTGGCCTTCTGTGGGACACTCTCAGGCCAGCTTTTCTTTGGCTGGCTTGGTGACAAAATGGGAAGGAAGCGTGTTTATGGCATGACTCTCATGATGATGGTAAATTCATGACCCAAGAGATTTTTAATCTGTTCTTACACTATTTGTTCTAAACTAAGTTGTACTAACTGTTAACTCCGTCTATATTTTATATAGTCGGTCTAAGATCCGTAAAGAAGGAGGGCTATGATAGATTTGATGAGCTAACATAAAAATTCAGTCAATCTTACGAAAATAAAGTCTAATATGAACTTCATTTGTAGTCTACCCAACTCGTTTGGAACAAAAAAAAGTTGTTGTTGTAGTTTAAGTTGTACTAACTGTTACCATTCTCCTTTTATTAAAGGTGATATGCTCATTGGCATCGGGACTGTCCTTGGGCCACACACCAAATGGGGTTATGGCGACACTGTGCTTCTTCAGGTTCTGGCTCGGATTCGGCATAGGCGGCGATTACCCCTTGTCAGCGACTATTATGTCTGAATATGCAAACAAAAGGACACGAGGTGGTTTCATTGCTGCAGTTTTTGCGATGCAGGGTTTCGGCATTCTCACTGGAGGTATTGTCACCCTCATCATCTCATCAGCCTTCAAGTCCCGCTTCAACGCTCCTGCCTATCAGGTACCGACCCAGTTTTTGTATTTTTTTTTCAGATTTACTTTTTAATGCTCTAAGTTAATTTAACTTTTCAGAGGCAATTTTGTTTAGTGACCCTGTAAATATTTGTTTATTTCTTACACTGATTATATGCTGTTTGTGGCATTAGGACAATAACACAGCATCGACCCCTGCTCAGGCCGACTTTGTATGGCGCATTATCTTAATGTTTGGCGCCATTCCTGCACTCCTAACTTATTACTGGCGGATGAAGATGCCTGAGACTGCACGTTACACTGCTCTTGTTGCAAAAAATGCAAAACAGGCAGCCGCTGACATGTCCAAGGTCCTCCAAGTCGAAATTATTGAAGAACCTGAAAAGGTACTCCTTTTATTCATTTTATTATTTATTGCTTGATGTTTTGACACCAAGTAGGCAAGTAATTGAACTGATTTGCATACTATGTTGGAAAAATATTTCTGCTATGTTATAAATACTGAACAAGTAAAGCCTGATAACTTGTCTACTGCCAGAAAAGAAAGACAAATAACAACGAACTCTTTTCTTATTATTCTGGTAAAACCAAAACTATAACAAAAAATGCCTTTTGGATGAAAACTGATGAAAATGCTATTGGATGAAGGTCGAGGAGCTCACACGCGACAACGAATTTGGGCTCTTTTCTCGTGAATTTGGGCGCCGACATGGGAAGCACCTTCTGGGCACCACCATGTGTTGGTTCCTTCTTGACATTGCATTCTACAGCCAGAACCTTTTCCAGAAGGATATCTTCACTGCCATCAACTGGATTCCAAAAGCGCGCACCATGAGTGCTTTTGAAGAAGTCTTCCGCATCGCACGTGCACAAACTCTGATTGCACTGTGCGGCACTGTTCCGGGATACTGGTTCACTGTTGCATTAATTGATCATATTGGTCGTTTCTGGATTCAGATAGGCGGGTTTTTCATGATGACAGTCTTCATGCTTGGTCTTGCTATACCATACCACCACTGGACTACATCAGGCAATCATGTTGGTTTTGTGGTGATGTATGCCTTTACTTTCTTCTTCGCTAATTTCGGGCCAAACAGCACCACCTTCATCGTACCGGCTGAAATATTCCCGGCGCGGCTACGGTCGACTTGTCACGGTATCTCTGCTGCAGCTGGAAAGGCTGGTGCCATTGTTGGCTCATTTGGTTTCCTGTATGCGGCTCAGAATCAAGACAAGTCGAAAACAGATCACGGCTACCCACCCGGTATTGGGGTCAGAAATTCGCTTTTTGTGCTTGCCGCATGCTGCTTTCTTGGTGTATTCTTTACTTTGTTGGTGCCTGAATCAAAGGGGAAGTCACTGGAGGAGTGTGCGGGCGAGAATGAGGAAGACAACATAGAAATGGGTACGGGAGACTCCCGAACTGTACCCGTATGAGTAATGTCTGGTGAACAGGGCTTGTCATCTGCATTGAATTGTTTAAGGCTTAGATGCGAGTTTAGTGCTTTTATTTTTACTATGTATGTATGTATATTCTCATGTTAGAAGTGATGAAAAGGTAGCCAACAACTATCTTATTTATGTGGAAGATTATTAAGATAAATTTTGTTTCCTAATATTGCTCGTCTGGAAAGTTTTATGGTTTCGAATCGAAGTTCTTAGCAAGATCTCCTGTGTTGAGAAGAAGGTAAAGTCATATAATCATATGTCATTAAATCATTATATAGAAAAATATATGGGAAAAATCTAATGTGACGTGAAGTCTTAATTAATTACCACCATTTATATATTTGTAATCTTTTATGACCGCTTTCAAAAGGCATTTTGGAAGTTAGAAATGTCTTAATTGCATATTTGCCTTCTCATTCAGTCTCAACTTGTGGAAGGTAGAAGGATCAAATAACATACACAACATATCAGACATAACACACAAAAAAAGATGATATGCCACTAATCTCACAATCAGTTTCTTTTCTTGTTGAAGTGGGTTTTATTACAAGATAAATTTACGTTGCAGTACATTCTGACTATCTAATTAAATTAAGACCTTTTTGAAATACTTGCTCTTTCTTGTTTTTGTTTTTTTATTTTTTTTCTAGCAATGGTTTTCATAACGTAAATTCAGAAATAAGATCATGTCTGAAATAGTTAGAACTCATATATGAAAGACTATTTTACTACCTAAAATTTTATTAATTAAAATTTTCATATTTTTTTGGAAAAATTAGGTGATAAAAGTGATTGATCTAATTAACTGTGATAAATAAATTTTAATTTTAGTTTTTAACATCTGGGTTCAAGATATAGTTAAATTCATAATCATATTTATATGTAATGTTTTTTGCAAAAATAAGCATAACAATAATTTTGACCCAATCACCCAATATATAAATTTATAAAATTGTAGTATTTTGTTGTACGAAAATGCAAAATAAATTGTATGATTGAAACGAACACTCGAAATTGAGTCAAACTTGGAATAATAGACAGTTTTCAAGCTGAGGTGAACTTGGCACCGTTGGCAGCACAGCCAGCACTGCAACCAGTTGAAGATATTTTTTTATTAAAAACCGCGTGAAATGATGTTTTATTGGTGTAGACAAAAATTAGAAAATAAAATTCAAGGCGTGATATTGACAGCTATTGTCGTAGTTGACTTGACCAGTTGATTGACTCTCTACTTATGATTCATGAATCATGATAATTATATATATCCATTAGATGACATATATGTTTTTTTTATTCATAGATGATATATATGTTAGAATAACATTTCCTGGATATCAATATTAATAAGATATGCAATATAAAAATAATATGCATAATAACTCAAATAATGTATATAATAACTCAACTAAATATGCATAATAAGTTAATAACATCGATATCAATATTGATATCTACGTATCAGTTCTCTATTTGTTAATCGCTACAACGTGCGATTTTCAATAAAAAAAATTAAGCAGGCAAATAGCATGCTTTTAATGCATTAAATCAAAAGCAAAATTTTAAACAATTACCAAAACAAAAATTTAGTCATAAAAGATTTTAAATTTCTAAAGTAAATGAATTTTCAATTTCATCCTACTCTCTCCACTCTAATGCTATGTCAAAAAAAAAAGCTAAATGACTTGATAACTCAACCTTAATAAAATTTAAAAACAATAAACCATGAATTAGATTTTTTAACTCAAAAGTGCTTCTGATATATAGACTTGACACATATGATAATGAAATTTATTCTCAGAAAATCTTTTTAAAAAATAAAAAAATAAGGGTACGATACTTCATATCAAAGCACAAAGCAAGATGTATTTCTCCTTCATATCTCCAATTTCAAAGTTCAAATGTCCAATTCAAAATGCTGAACTTAATATTCATATTAATATCTCTTCGGTGACCGATTTTTACATTTTTTAGATTTTTTTACTATTTTTAAAGACGTTGAAAAATTTGTTAATCTAATGAATTCTAAACCATCTGATTTTAATAATTTTTCACCCTATAAAATAGTAAAAAATCTTAAAAAAAATATAAAACTGTCTTCAAGAATATTTCAATGTGACGATCAAGTTCAACGTTTTGTATTTTTCATTTAGACTTCAAAATTATAAATACTAAGACGAAATATCGCTTAGTTAATCTTTTGTGAAGCATCAAAACCTATAAAAAAATATGGAAACTAAATTCTCTTGTCAAAATAAAAAAGAAAAAGAAACGCAGAGCACTTCATACTAGAGTTATAAAATAATCCGGGCGGATCTACCCGCCCGTGGATCCGTCTGTGCCCGATCCGTGCTCGTGTCCAGATTCGACCCGACCCGTGGATCTCGGATCCACGAATCTAGCACGAGTCAGGTTGGCCCAAAATCCTCCAGACCCATGCTGACCAACCCCAAGATCCACCGTGCCCGACCCGTGGATCCGTGCAGAAATTCAAAAAAATTCGAAAAAAATATATATTAAAATAATGTGCAGAATTTTTTTAATTCAAAAAAATAAAAAAATCGAAAAAATGAACGGATCCGAACCCGACCCGTGCCCCACCCGCCCGGGTTTACACGAGTTGGGCTGGGAATTTCGAGTTCGGACTCGTGGAGACCCGTCTCGTTGGACCCGTGAACCCGTCGTACCCGTGAATCCGTGAATCATGACGGATCGAATCCACGAGTACCCAACCCGTCCCGTCTTTAATTCTCTACTTCATACGTGTTATCTTTAGAAATTGTGGTACAGGAATTGAAGTCCCTCTGAACCTACGTCCAAGTTGATGTGAAAATTTAAGAGGTCTGTTGAACATTTTTTTGTTTAGATCTGTTTGTTTTGAAGTCAACCGAATTGAATTTTGTGTGATTGTGTCGTTTTCAAATCGCTTTCAGTGAAGACTATAGAATTGCATATTGATGTTTACTTATACTAGTATCATTAAAAAAAAGAGCTGCTAACATTTTCTTAATTGCTCTCTTACACGTTTTCCATTAGAACACAAAAAAAATTAGCCCTTAGCTTATGCTGTTTTGTCCGTTATGTCGCTCTGTTATTATAGCATTTCATTTTTCTGTATGTTTTTATATTTAAGACTAAAGTTTTTATATTATAATTTTTTTAATATAAATACTCGCATGTTTCAAATAGTTGAGACTTGCAGGTTCTGATATAAATATTTGCTTGTTATAATATAAAGACTTGCGGGTTATAATATAAAGACTTACAAGTTTTAATGTAAAGACTTGAATGTTTCAATACAGAAACTTGAAGTTTCTAATATAAAGACTTGTATGTTTCAATATAATGACTTTCGGGTGGTAATATATAGACATTCTTGTTTTAATATAAATACTTGTAGGTTCTAATATAGACACTTGTTTATTATATATATAAATATTTGCAAGTTCTGACTTATTTGTTATAATATAAACAATTGCTTGTTATAATATAAAGATTTAATTCTTATATAGTAACTTAAATATAGAAACTAGTTTTAAAATCTAGTGGTATGCTTGACATATTTGAGAGAAGCGAATAAAGTGAAAGAGAAAGGAAACAGTGAAGAAGAGTGACGGGAAAACAATGCGGTTCAAAGATTTAGAAACGAAGATAGACAGAGAGTGGAGATGAGAGAGAGGATGAGAGGTGAGAGAAGAGCAATGGGGGTGGAGACGGGCATATCCACTTTAGGGTAAGTCCGAACAAATGTCTAAACTAGATTTTCAAAAAACGCAAAATTTAATATATTTTTTATTATTTTCATAGTGAAAATGGAGTTTGAATGATATTTTAGTAAGTTTTAATATATTTGTGTCTGGACTTAACTGCATCTCTGAATTCGCCACTGAATGAAAATGAGAGGTGAGCAGAAGTGCGAGAAGAATAACAAGGAAGCAAAAAGGACCAACAAAAGAGGTGAGATGAGCAGAAGCATGAGAGAAAAATTAAGTAGTATGGAGAGAGAAAAACGCGAACGAAAAACTTTTTTTCTAGCAGAAGGCACGAGAGGGGAACAAGAACATGAAGATGATATAATTACTTCTAAAAAATTATCCTTGATGTTCTTGTTAATTAACCAATAATTACCACCTACAGATTTTTAATTAGTAATACAGTACTTCCCGTGAAGAGGCATTACTATGTTAGATTCTTTTCCTTTTTTTTTGGAGGGTAGTCTTAACAACACGTCATCTCACACTAGCAAAAGATTCTTTTGTTTTCTTAATCAAGGGAGCTTCCGAGTAATTAAGTTCTTACCGTAATTTCTGTTTTAGTGTCTGAAAAAGACGAATAACTACTTCTTAGATTAAAGAATTTCTTTTTTTTAACAAAGAAACAAGGGTCTATGCCATTAAATATTATGATGACAGAAGAACTTTTTTATGTTTGATTCTAAAAAAATAAGAATTACATTTCTGATCCTGCTTTCAAACATTTGACAGTCATGGTTATATTTTTCTGCGTTCAGCGTTCAGAAGCGTTTTCTATACGCATGCGTTCAGAAATAAAGGTCACCCGAGTTTACGAAGAAAAAAAATCAAGTACTTTCGAAATGTGCGTTCACGTCTGAACGTAGCGTCTGAACGTGCGTCCAGACGTGTCGTTCACAACGTTGCCTGAACGCTGCGTTCAGACGCGGCGTTCAAGCGTGAACACAGATTTGAAATTTTGCATCATACTTAATCATTTTTTTCGTTTATTTTTTCAGCATGAACGCATGCGTTTAGTCTAAACACTGAACGCAGAAAAATAGAACCATGGCTCTTAAATGTTTGAAAACAGGATCATGAATGTAATTTTTATTTTTTGAGGATTAAACAGAAAAAAAAATTCGATGACAGAGTATCAAACTCTCGAGTTTATAGATTATAATTTAGAGCTTTCTCTAGTAAGCTGTGCTACCATCTTTTTCTCTTAGAAAAAAAACTTGTTACCTCTCTTCTAAATGGATGATTAAGGTGTTGATTAAAGAATGAAAAATGTTAAATGAGATATCATAACTGATACGAGTGTCATTATTAACACAATAATACAGATTAATAAAATAAAAAAGACAAATTAATAATTCTATTATGTAATACGTTATATATATTTTTTATTTTTTAAATAAATACAATTAACATATATTGTAAAACTATTAATCTGCATTATTATATATTATAAAAGTACTGCATAATAGATTTATTAATTATATTTTTGTTCATTAATATATATTATTATGTCCATATCTAGGGACGGAGCCACTAAGGTTTAAGATGAATCAGTTGATCCATCCTAGAAAATCATAAACAGTTTATAAATTCGTTATAAAAAAATAACTTTCAAAACACACAATCTTAAGTTAACTTGTTCATTTTGTTCAATGAACCTTCGGTTATGACACAATATGCTGCATACCATTTTTTGGTCTATCCTTTCTAGGAGTCATAAGGGCAATTATTTTGTATAAATGTTCACTGAATGTTTGTTTTTGAAACGTTGCATTATTTTGTTTAACACATAAATAATTTTATTTAGAGAAAATTGTTTTTGCCACCAAAATTAGTGTCACTCTTCAAAATGCCATCAAAAATCTTCAAATTGATAATTTGCCACTAATTTTCAAATTAAAATTTACTAAGGCCTTATTAAAACTTAATCGTGTGAGGCACGAGGGAATGGATCAAAGAGGGAGGGAAGCTTCTGACAAGGATTAGTTTAAGTTTTAAGATATTTGTTTATTTTTTAACGAAGTTCTAATAAGGTTTGTGGCAGAAACAACACCATTTGAAATTTAAATTACCAATTTGAAGATTTTTTGTGGCATTTTGAAGAGTGCAATTTTTCCTTTTATTTAACAGTTAATTTTTTTTACCTTAAAAACTATATATAATTATAATTTTCAAGACAATTTTGCAAACTATATGAAAATCATCATTATATTTTGAAATAAGATTCAGACTGTTATTTATCTGGTTTATCTATCAAACGAAACTACTTTATTGTTAATTAAAAGAATCTAGTGAAATATTGACACGAACACAATATATTTCAATCTGAATGTTAAAGCGGATAGACTGCTATCTCTTTTTTTTTTTTTTCTATTTTCATTGAGAGATCAGTTGACAATTGTTATATTATTATTTTAACAATAAAGTTCTAAATAAATTAGAAAGATTAAATTAGATAATCTTTGCATCGATATTTTAAATTTGTGAATTGACTATGTTTTGAATTTCATGTGATTTAAATTTCGTGTGGAATAAAATATATTTAATGGTATTTCATAGAACAATAAATGACGATTAAATTGTAAAAATTTGCAAGACAGCTAACTTATAAGTGTAAGGATATATATAATCCCTTTTTACTTCGAGATTTTGTTTGAAAATATTCTGTCAAAGGAATAATCATTTTGGAATTAACCTTGCTTTATCAAGCAGTCGATTAGATCAACCATTCAATACTTTGTAAATTATCAATGATTAATTATTCATTTAATCAATAATCATTAAAATTTGGCCTTTGTGACATTTTTTCAGCAAACTTAGCCACGCCATTAATGGAGGAAAACGACTACATGTTAGAAAACGAAAAGCCATTTCTTCTGACCAAAAGATGATCTTATTTCAATGGAAGCTGATATATCGATATAAAGTGATACGATCAACGCGTTCTACGCTGCGTATTATATTTTTTTAGTATATTTATTTGGATTCGGATGACTAAATAAATAAATTTATATATATAATTAATCACATAACATGCATAATTAATTATGTATCGTGCAAAAGAATAAAATGCATAAAATGTCTTAACATTTTTAACAAAATTAGATTTTTACTGGACGAATATCACGTAACAATAACATTTAAATATATTGTTTTCTCGATCTAGAACAATTATCTCAAATTTACGTCTTTTTATTGTTGAAAATAAGAAAAAAATTTAACAGTTGTACCGAAAAATATTGATTGAAATGATGTAAATGCTTATTCATAAAAAAAGACATAGTAAAAGTCGATCATCGTTTGTCACTAAATTGATTAGTCTAAATAAATAATATACATAATCTGCATAATTATCTTTACAATTTGAATACTGGCTAAAATTATGTCAAACTGAATAAATTCATATGCAGAGTTATCTAAATTATAAGACAAGAAACAAATATGAATAATTTATTCTGAATAAATAATGAAACAATCCATCTAATTACTGATACAATATCAATATGAATACTAACTAATTATATCAGACAGAACGAACAATTTAACCCATGTAAATTTAACGAAGCCCAGATGAATAGCCCATATAAATTTAACGAAGCCCATGAAAGAATCTACATTATGGGCTTTTGGAACAAGTAAAGAAGCATTCAATTGCAACTATCTATGGTTCTGGGATCCCAAATTGATTATCGAATTTTCAATTTAAATGCCCGTAGGCTAATTGAGGACCCATTTTTCATGAGTGCTCTCTGCATCTATTAATCTGGACCATCCGATTAGATCTGAACGCTTGATCGCTAATTATATGATTTAGGGGGGGCTTTTATATTATAAAATCACATTCATTCAAATTTAATCGGACCATCCAGATTAATAGATGCAGAGAGCACCCATTTTTTATGGGTGCAGAGTATATCATTTCGCTAATTGATTACGGATTAGAAACAGTATAAAGACGGATAGAAACCTTCATCTTACTTTCTTAGAGAAACCATAATAAAAAGAAAAAGGACAAGCAGCACTAGATAGAATACAAGAACTGAAGGAAATGAAAAACTATGAACATATAGTTATCGATGCTTGGTTGCTTATATCATAGTAGAGATGTATATTGCTGTCAGACATTGCCAGATAAAGATATATTATTCTCAAACCCATGGAAAGCAAAAATTCAGAAAGCTTAATGAAGATACACTCTGTCAAACATTTAATCATCAGTACAAATGCCAGTTCCAGTAAGAACCTCACTAATCAACATCAGTAGTTTCACCAGCTCCAATCACGCCTCGGCACTGGAGAAGACTGCATGACCAACAAAGGAAAATGGAACAATAAAATACATATCATAAATCTTACAATGAATCAATTCAAATATCACTAATTAATGTAAGTGCACTGCAGCACTGTATCTCATCAAGTATTGAAATAACGAAAATTTGGAATTTACCATAGTTCCTGAAACTGGAGTTGAAGACTTTACAGTACCAAATCCAAACCGTTTCTTCTCTGCCGCTTTCAAGATCTGGAATGAGCATGTTAAGTTCTCATCTACACTCATCATGGCACCAGCATTATCGAATTCTCCACAATAATTTGGTGCAGAAAAGACCGTCACTAGTTGGCGATTCGCAAAAAACTCATACCCATCCTCGACAACCTAGTTGCTCAAATGGGTTAATCTTAGCTAAACTTGGTACTATAAGGTAAATGAAACTCTGTTGATGCTAGATCGACATATTGGAGATATAATATTGAA
Organism: Eleocharis quinqueflora; assembly: GCA_964058865.1. NCBI lineage: Eukaryota > Viridiplantae > Streptophyta > Magnoliopsida > Poales > Cyperaceae > Eleocharis > Eleocharis quinqueflora. The sequence continues at coordinate 7,856 of CAXKVX010003385.1, read as the reverse complement.
CTACGACATTTTTTGTGCAAAATAATGTTCTTTGCTTAATTAATCTTCAATTACTTAAACTTCCAAAATAAAACAAGAATAATAAGGTGTACAAATTTGTGTTCCAGTTGATCTAAATCTAAGGGAAACCTATATGAGTACCTGGTGCGCGCGACAAATGAGATCTAAATCCTGTTTCTTCAAAAAGTTGGTAACCACATCAGCCCCAAAAGTGTATGAAACACCCCTATCATTCACCCCCCAGCCACGCACACGAGCGCAAGGATCTGACCATAAGAGATCACATAGCAGCCCTTTATCAGGTACATCACACGGTCTCGCTAAGCCTCTTATCTGGTTCAGATCATACAAATCGGGTGACAAACCTCCATGCATACACAGTATCCTCTCATCTACAAGCGCCGCAACTGGTAAACAGTTGAAACAGTCGGTGAAAATTTTCCAGAGTCTCACACTGTACCTATTTACCTCAAAAAACACGTATACTATACCAATTAGATAATTAGATATGACAGAAAAGGCTGAAAAAGATAACAATCAGGCAATTCATCCATACCCATAACAAATGAGTTATACAGATGATAATCCCATTTGAAAAGTAAAAGCAATTGCCATCAAGAATTTTCTTGAACAATTATGACAATACCATAGTAGCAATTAAGGATAAATTAAATTGTCACCCCTGAGGAGACACAACAGTACGTACTAACAACACAAGGAAGAAACCGTCTTTTGTATCAGCTAGCTGAAGCATTTAGAAAAATTGTTTTGTTAACATGAAGTATGCATTATAAAAATTTTAGTTAGTACCGGCGCTTGCATTCATCATAGAAGCCGTAGATGCGATTTATTGATGCACACTCGTGGTTGCCACGCAAGAGATACATGTTGTTCGGGTACTTGATTTTGTATGCTAAGAGGAGGCATATCGTTTCTATGCTTTGTTTCCCCCGGTCCACATAGTCACCCAGGAACAGGTAGTTGGATTGAGGTGGTAGCCCGCCAAATTCGAAAAGTTTTAGGAGGTCGGAGTATTGGCCATGAATATCACCTAAAGATGAAATTAGTTATCAAACCACTAAATCCTCTTAGCCAGGTGATGTCTCATTGCATTATCTTAGACCTCAACATCCGATTTATGTTCTTACATTTGGGGTTATCATATCTCCATTTCAAATATTGTTGGAAAATATAAACTGAAAATTAGCACATATTGTTTACAGCTTCAATGGTACATTGATGGTACTACGGTAGCAGAGAGATTGAGTACAACTGTACGGATAGGAAACACTTGTTACTGGTACCAGAAAATTCAAATTATCCTTTATCCTATTAAAAATATCACAAGAAGGGTGTGATAAATGGTTTTATCATATTTTTTTTAAAAAGAGGTAAATGAAATCTTTCAATACCACAAATCTTAATAGGTGCCTCTAGTTCTAGCAAATTTGGCTGGCGCAAGAAAATCTCCCGGGATGTCACACACAACTGCTGTATCTCAAACTCCTGCAACTGCATCTGCTGTAATCTTCCACCCTTTGCTCCCCTTGCCTCCAAAAGCCTCCTTATCACACCATCTAGCACCACTCTATCCATCTAGAAAGAGAGAAAATAGAAGACAACTAGTGCATCCACCACCGAATTTATAGACTTTGTGGAGGAAACAGAATATACTGCCGAGTCAAAAGTTGCTTTTTGGAAAGCATAAAGAATGCTTCGGAATAGATATATTCTCTTTTATCATGATTATGTTAAATGATTTGGTAGGTATTTATTCCCACTCTCTCTTGTTACTTTCTTCGATTGAATGGAATTTGCTTTGAAGAAGAGTTTCAATGGAAGAAAAAAGAGAATGCAACTAGTGATTGCAAGTGTACTTACGATTTGACGGAGGCAAATTGGTTCTGGTATTTAATTAATGATAGGTGTTTAACGTTTAAGAAATTTAGAACAAGTTGCTTCCGTGCTTCAACTATTCACTTGCTGAAAAAGTTGCTTTAGAAATATTCTTTGCGTCAAGGATCATTATTATGATATGTATACATCACAAATTTGGTCTGTAGTTTTAATATCTTTACTTTGTCATATGTCAGCAAATTTAATTTGGAAAATCTAAATAGGGTATCAATTGATTGCACTAAAACATCAAGAATAATCCGACAAATAAAGACTTTGAACAGCTTAAAAAAAGAAAGGCCTCAATTAAACTTTTCTTTTGTTGGAATCAACCATTTGCATGTTTGTTTTTAGCTTTTCCCTCAACCCTACAACCTAGCAAATATGCACAAGCACACTCTTCATGTACAATGATTATAGACTAAATAACATTTTCCAAAAAAACCTGTGGGGATATCAAGAGTTACAACTAGGACAGTGTTGAGACAACCCATAAATTTTTGACAAAATATACATTTATAAAATTTTGAATTACGTATTCTTGTTTTAAAACTAGAGTTTTTTTTTTGAAGCACTAGATAGAAAGCCTACTAATTTCATTGATTAGAAAAAAATATTTACAAAAAGAAAACAAAAATACAATGCCACTTATATAGAGCGATATTTAGTCTTATATTCTAATTAGTGTATTCCAATAGGTAGTGATTGGTCTTCACTGACTTCATTTCTTTGAGCTGCTCTATCTCAAAGCTGCTGCTTCGGTAGCACAATTCGCATGAGGTTGACATCACTTTTAGAGTTTTCTTGGAAGATGTGTATGTTCATTTCCTTTCAAATGTTCCGGTATGCATCGACTATGCGTATGTTCCTTTTAAAACTAGAATTTTATATTTTCAAGAATTTCAAGAAAGCACTGAACTTACTATTTATTTAAAAAGGTTACTAGTGCACTGTTTTATCCAAAAAAAACTTTTGAAATCTAAATGTAATAACTAACTATATTTATTTTGTATATTTTAATGAGACATTTATAATAAGCATATTATTATCATTATCTTTTTTTGACTAAAATATTATTATCATTATCTAAATTATTAAAAGTATATGAAAAATTTATCAATCTTTTATGATATGTAACTTGAATTTGTAAATTCATAATTTGATAATATCTTTAATTAAAAAATGTTACTTGCAATACATGAGGGTGCACATGAGAATTTAAATTTAGGAGGGGTTATACATAAAAAGTTGCCAAAATTTCTAGTCGTGGGGATGTGGCCTGTGGGTTCGACGGCTGACTTGCCGATTTGTCAAGTTCTGCTGCAATCTTCGATTAAATCGGTCTGGGCAGTCTATTTCGGGTCTTTTCTAAATAAGAGAGCTGGTTCTATAAATGGGGCAGCTTTAAGATTCGTGTTGGACGGTGGAGATTCTGCCCCGTTCCATTATTGTACGCGAAGTCACGACAAATTGGGATCGTTTTTTGCCATATGCGGGGTCCGTTTCATACAGTGTCCACCATTAAGCTGAAACCCTCCCTGTTTTCCTCTTTCGTTCGATCTCTGTGAATTCCCTGCGCTTCGATCGAGAGAATTAGATTCCATCGTAATCGAGCGAGCGAGCGAGAGAGAGAGAGAGAGAGCGAGAGATGAACGGAAGAGGTAGAGGTGGTGTTGGTAGTTCGATGGGGAGAGGAGGATTTGGAGGCGCAAGTAGTGGAGGTGGCGGCCGCGGAAGAGGAGCGGGGAGGTACAGTAACCCTTGCTTGACGATGCACCAGCCTTGGGCTTCTCTCCTCGTCTATGGAATCAAGCGGATAGAGGGACGATCTTGGTCTTCTCCAATTACTGGTCTCTCTCTGTCTCTCTCTCTCTCTTATTATTTTTTTGAAACTCTTGGCAGAAGCTGGCCAAGCAATGCATCTTATTGAAATATAAGTTTTACATCGAGGCATCAGCATCCCCTCTCTGGTGAATTACCAGTACGACTACTTAAAACAAACAATAGACACAGCTGTGCGACATGTATTAGACATCAATACACTTATTGTTGCCCTCACTAACAACATGATGCCATGATTGCACGTCCACCAGCGTCCTTTCCACCAACAGTTTCACTCCGTTGCAGCCCCGTGTCCATCAAAGATCAAGGAATTTCTCTGCTTCCATGTGTTGTGCACCAGCGCCAGCCATGTAGATTCCCATAACCGTAATTGAGCCTTACATCTCCTGTACCTATCTCTAGCATCAGCAACGATTGTTAGGACATCCGTCCTTGGCAAAAGGAAGCATAGGTTCAATCGGCACTGAAGATGGAACCATGCCGTCACAGAATATGGACAAGTGAAGAAGAGATGTAGTGCTGACTCTGTGGGGCAGTTTCGGCATAAGATGCAGTGTCGGTCACATCTCATCTTCCTACGCTGCGTATTGTCGTGAGTTAGCAGCCTATCCTGTAGCAGCAAATATCCAAACAACCTTACTGATGGGGGACTCTTGCCTTCCAAATCCACTTCCAGTGCGGCTTAATCAGGGGAATTCCTGCAATCATTTTGTACACCGAGTTTGGAGTATATTCCCCTGAAGCTTCCCATCTCCACCTGATCCGGTCTTCTTCCTCTAAGACATTTATGCTCTCCAAAGCCTGAGCAACTTCATGCTCTTTGAAGTTCCTTGTCTGAGGCAACAGAACATTCACCAAGGGAATTGCATCTCTAAGTGAAATTCTTGGCATCACAGTAGCCTCCCCTAGGTGACCATGCGGCAGGAGGGGTTGTCCTGCCCATGAATCGTACCAAAATGATACTTGCATAGCCGAGCCCACCTCCCACATAGTGCTCCATGTAAATATCGGCAAAATCGACTGCAAGGTTTTCCAAAAAATGGATCCATTCTTTTTCCAAAAACTTGGCCGTCTTATATGTTCCGATCCAGTATATTCTTGTTGCAACCGTGGTCCACAGCGACATTGGCTGATTGTAGAGCTTCCACCACCACCTGAGTAGAAGTGCTGTGAAGTGGATTTGTATATTTTTATGCCTAACCCCCCCCCCCCCCCCCCCCCCCTCTTATTCGGTATACATGCATTAGCCCAATTGAGGAGGTGGACTCCCTGTCATGACCCATCATTCTTTGACCAAAGGAAGTCCCTTGATATTTTACCCAATCTATTGGTCACCCGTTTGGGGAGTTGAAAGCAGCTCATGAAGTACACCGGTACGGCGGTACCGACGATAATACCGACTGTCTGAGTTGCAGCCTCCCTCCTCTGGAGATTAATTTCCCTTGTCATCCCTGAAGCTTCTTCTCGACCTTTTCAATTAGGAGCATGTAGTCTTATCATTTTGCCTTGCTAGCATGAGTGGCATCCCTAAGTAAGTGCAAGGCAAGCTTCCCATCGGGCATGATAAGATACCTGCCACCCTGCGGGCATGGGCTGGAGATAAATTAATCGGTATGAAGCAGCTCTTGAGAGGTTCACTGAAAGACCCGGTATTCTTGCAAACAACCCCAGCACAATTTTAACCGTTGCAAGGGATAGATCATCAGCCCCCACGATTATTGCCGTATTGTCCACATACTGGAGTGCAAATATAGATTGGCAAGACTTGGAAGAGATTGGGTGCATCAGTGTCGGTTCTAGCACTGAGAACATTCTCTGCATGACATCTACACCAATGATGAACAGCATAGGCGACAGGGGGTCCCCTTGGCGGAGACCCCTTCTGGGCCTTATATAGTGTGATCCCACACCATTGATAACTACCTTTGATGATGATGTTCTTAGCATCTCTCTCTTTCTCTCTCTCTCTCGATTCGATTTGCATTGGTATTAACAGAAACAGTTTACAACTCCAAAGAAGTGAAATTTGTACATTTACACTTGACTAAATAAGAAGTAAGAACAGAAAGCCTTGTCCTTTGATGAAGATAAGAACAATACTAATAAGTTACGATCTTCTCTTTCTCCAATTACTGGCTGCTTAAGTTTTACATGTTTTAGTCGGATTTGATCACCTTGATTATAGTTCACCACCTCTGTGACTTGGAATTTTGGCTTATCTATTCTTTTGCTTATTTAAATTTAAAGGCCGGCTATGGATTCACGCTGCATCCAAAGTGCCAGAGGAAGAAACAATTAGAGCAATGGAGGATTTTTACCGAGAAATTTATGCAGTTAATGGAATAGCAGATATTAAATTTCCTGAGCACTATCCTGTCTCTCGCCTATTAGGTATGTTTCTGCAAGCATTAACTTTTATCGGATTCAGGATTGATTTGGTTAACTATTCTCGGTATTGTCCTGGTAAACTTGGTCATGTTCAATCTCAGTTTGTTTTTTTCCTCCTTTTTACCATATCCATACTGGTATTGTGCAACCAACCACCTGATCAATTGGTACGACGATGTAACTGAGCACTCCTAAATCTCTTAGCACCAAACATAAATAAATTAAAAAAAAAATAAGGGAACATTTATGTTTGCCTTGTTTCAGGCTGTGTTGAAGTAGTAGGTTGTCTGAAAAGCGATGAGTTAGTTTCTTGGGAAGATGTACCTGAATCGGTTAGGATTCTTTTCAGCTTTTAATATTATTATATTTTTTTGTCTCATTAATTGCTTAGATGTAGAAAAACATGTTTGGAAATACTATACATATTGGGGACATTGTTATGCTGTGCTAAGTTGAAATTTTATTGCACTTGTGGATTGCAGGTCAGGCTTGAAGGATTGACCGATTTCTGTTGGTTGTGTGAAAACCCACAGGTATAGGTAACCAATTGTTCAGATGTAGAAAATTATGTTTAAATTAATCTTAATTAGCGAATCTGTACAATTACTTTTAAGAAAAATGGCATGATTCTCATATTTGGATTTTATTAATTAATTTCTATTATTGTTCCCATTTTCCAGAGATTGCCCATTCCTTTTGAGATGCGAGGCAACCAAGGTGTCTACAACTTAGAGAAGCGGGTATTACTCTCTCTCTCTTTTTTTTCTAAATTTTCTGTGTTTTCATTTTTCCCCATTAGTTAAAGGTCCCTCTTCTCAATCTTTGTGTTTCATTTTGTTTCCATGGTTCTGCAGTGTTAGAAACAATATTGCAATTTTCTAAAACCATAACTAGCCAAATTGACACAATCATTAGTTGGGAATCAAGGGAGAAAAATCTATTAGCTTAAGGAGTGCCAAATTCTGGCACTGTACTCCTTTTACTACCTCTCCTGATATTTTGATAGCTTCAGTTTACTTAATTGCTAATTATCTTTTTATTTTCTACTGCAGATATACGAGGCAGCTGTTAGGGGTCTAATCTCAGTGCAGGGCCCACTTCCAGTCAAATTCCAGTTGCCAGACTCAACTGACCGTTTCTCTTTAAGACCAGGATGTCTCTCCTCAAAAGCTTCTTCAAGTGGTGCTGTAGTAAAATCAGACAGAGTCAATTCTGCTATAGCTGGTGCAAGAGCTGCAGCCACCCAGTTCTCTAGGAACATTCACGGCGTGGGGGCCACTGCAGATAATGTTATTGAAGAAAGTGCTGGTGTTAGTCTTTCTAGAGGCAGGTCTGGTGCAAGGATAGGTGGTGGACATGCTGAAAGAGAACCATCCTTGATTAGCGATAAGAGTATGGACACTACTAAAAGTGAGCCTCGTGCCACTACTATAGAGGGTTTGCAAGTGTGTACATCACGTTCCTCTAGGAGCAGTCATGGTATGGGTCCCACTGAAGGAACTAGCACTGAGGAACAAGGTGGTCGACGGCATTCCAATGCGCAGCTTGGAGGTACCAATAAGGTATATATTTTTTTCTTCTTTGTTGGTTTAGTTACCTATCAACCCAAGGATTGCATTAATTTATTATAACATGCTGGTCCACTGCCCCTCTTGCCGGATCCGTATCTACTGCTCTTTTTTATAAGAGCAGGATCCTGCTCCTTTAGATCCTGACCGTCCAATCTGGGA
>CAXKVX010003384.1:0-42243 GCA_964058865.1 Eleocharis quinqueflora | reverse complement strand
AGTCAAAATTGTAGCAAGTTCCTTATTTTTAAGCAAGTTGGTGTTATTTAAGTGACCTAGAGGACCAATCATTTGTGATGGTACTCTTGTTTAGTTTTATGTATTAGATGATTTATATCATTTTGTTCCTTGAGTTTTATATATTTCATAGATCATTTGAGTTGAGGACTTGAATTGTGAAACTCTATGATTAATTATTAAACTCTTAATAGTCCCTAGTCTTATATCATTAGCATGGAACACTGAATGATTATATATAGACTAGTATGTGGATTAATGCGTGATCATGCTTCACAGATCACTGATACGAGGTATCTGTTTAATCACATAGATATACATGTACGAGGTACGTGATATTGGACATGACCCACCTTGACTTGCTGTAGAGATTGTGTTTATGTCATCAGCAAAGTCATAAGTAAGTATTGATTCTATTATCTGAGATATCATAATTCTAGATAATTAATGTATATTTTGTGCGATTATCAAACGCTACTTTTAACCGAGGGCTATAAAGATAATTTCCGGATATACATGAATTATGCTAGAAGTTATGGATAGTCAATATGATATATTTGTCCGTCTCATTTCATATGAGATTAGTGATATCTCTGGGACCCTTGATGCAGTGATAATTGTCATGCATGCATTTGTGATCATGTGATGATACAAATAATAATTATGCACTGAGGATCAAGAAAATGATTAATGTTCAAGGATGACACATTTCTACGCTTGACATTAATCAATGATATTACGTGACAAGGGAATCAATACGGAAGAATAAAGGATCACGATTTTGTCTGTGTTTGATCGGACGATCATAATGCATTGCTAGATGCCAATTATTATTTATAAATTAATTTTGTATTAATTTATTACTGATCATGACATAGATCCTACTGGGTCGCTCTATTTGACAAGTTAAAGCATAGAACAATAATTAATTATGTGGGACATAATTAATTAAATTTGAATTGGATCAATTTGGGCGAGGCCCAAATTATGGATGAGATGTACTTGGGCTCAGTGTGAGCTCAAGCCCATAAAGCATAATACTATTCTTGGCTCATCTTTGTGTGCAAGAAATTGAAGTTAATAATAACTTCTATTTTTGGCTATCTCTCATCCATATATATATATAAATATATATATAATATGTTTTTTGGTTTTTTTCCGTTTTAAAAGGGGAGAAGCCCCCTTGTGCGTGGGATAACATATGAGGCACATATAACCTCTTTGATGTTGTTTCTGAGAGAGAAACCGAAAAAGAGATAAATCGAAAGAAAAAAAATCCAATTCAATTAGGGATTTTCAATCTCTCTCATGTGTTGAGATCCAAAGAGATTAGAAATTCTTGTTCTCTTGAAGGTCTAGCAACCTTGCTTCGACTCGTCAAGGAGTGCACGTGGTAGAGGCTTCACGCTTGGGAAGCTTTCGTGAGACGAGACAAGAACCGACATCCTTACCGTGAAGACGCGAGCAACCTCTACACAAAGTCGTCGCGCTTGGTTACGATACCAAGTAAGATATTAAATTCACAAACTCGTAGTTAGATTCGAATTTTATACACATGATCCTTGGGATTTAAATTGGGTTGCATGAAATTTAAAAAATTCCGCATATCATGCACGTAACAAAACCCTACAGTTGGCCCGAGATGTCCTTTCCATTCCAATTACAACCGTTGCTTCCGAATCAGCCTTTAGTGCCGGAGGACGTGTGTTGGACGACTATCGAAGCTCTCTAACGAAGGATATGGTGGAGATACTTGTTTGTGGAGGTGATTGGATAAAGGCCACCTCAAAAGCAACCATACAAACATTACAAGTAAGATCTAATTTTCATTCATCTATATTTCAAAGTTCAAACTAATAACTGACAATTGTTATTTCTTTGTAGCAATCTGCACTAGAGGAAGAGAACTTGGAAATTGTAATTCCAATGACTAATCTAACGATCAGCTGATCTGCAATTCTAAGCTTGTCACTGTCTCACAGGTCTATTTTTTGCTGTCACTGTTTCTCTTGTTTCACTGTTTCCAATCTGCAATCAGTATTCAGTACAATTGTTTCACTATCTCACTGTTTCCTGCAATCAGTACAATTGTTTCATTGTTTCACTTGGAAATAATTATATTGTTGATTCATTGTTTCTCACTGTTTCACAGTCACTGTTTTGGCAGGTATTTGTTTCTCTGCATTTTTTTCTTTATTTCACTGTTTCAAAATCTTTCACTCTGTTAGTCTGTTGCTTATTTGACTGTTTCAAATCTGTTGCTTATTTCACTCTTTCAAACCTGTTGTTTATTTAATTGTTTCAAATCAGTTTTGGCTTTCACAAGTTGATTTGATAATTGATATCCATGTTTTGTTCACTGTTTCACTGTTTCTAAATATATTTTATCTCAATTCTGAAGTTTTGAACATGCTTACATGCAGCTAATATGAAGTCATGAAGATTGAAGACTAGAAGCTTGAAGAGGCCTGTGAGGTTATAATTTATGAAGCCACAGCCATTGTTACAGTTTTTTTGCATATTATGAACTATGAAGTCATGAAGTTATGAAGTCATGAACATGTTTAAATTTTTCAAATTTGTGTTAAGACTTGTAGCTTGTAAGCTTGTTTGAATTAAGACTCGTAGCTTGTTTGAATTAAGACTTGTAGGAGGTTTGTAATTTGTTTAGTATTTTAAGCTTGTTTAATTTACAATTTTAGGCTTTTTCAACTTTTTGTTCTATGATTTTGAACTTTGAACTTGATATGCATTGAGCCAAGTTAACAGCAAGTTGGCTTTTTGTTCTATGATTTTCGACTGTGAGCTTGTGAAGAGTGAAGACAGCAAGTTGTGAGACAAAATTTGAAAAAACGAGTTAAAATGCGAGCTATGAGTTCAGCTCGAGTTAGCACGAGTTGAATACGAGTTGAAATATTAGCTCGGATTAGAGTAGGCAACTCGAGTCAACTCGGCTCGTGAAATACATGATCTGAGTTCGAGTTGGTATCAACTCGCTCGAATTACACCCCTATCCATGAAGCACCCTAGCCTATCTATCTCTATATATATACATTTAACAAAATCAATTTTGAAACAACATCAACTACTCTCGAATAGTATAAGCCCATTCGGGAAGTGACATTGTCACGATGCGTTTTGTTAGGCTTGACAAACATTTTGCAACCACGGGGAGTAGTCAAGTAGGGGACACAATGTATAGTGTTTTACTCTCACTTGATAAACTAATTTGAACAAAAGCATAAAATATTATTTTGAATTAACGGTTATGATTAAATATTTTTATGGGAGTATGTAAACACAATTATGTGTATGGATGAGGTTAGAATAGACAATTTATGAAAATAGCATCCCTAGCCCAATATTCATATAATTCAAATAAGAATTAGAAAATTAGAATAACATCGGATCAGTGCTATTTTAATAACCCAACAATATATAATGTTAGTGAGTTAGCAAAATATTATTCTTTTATTATTCAATCATTGTTTTATTGTTATTTTGTTGTGTTGTTCTTTTTTATAATAATAATAATCATTGTAATATTATATAGAGATACATTACAGTGGAACGCGACGTAAATGATCAGATTTGCGTCGCCTGTTTTGCCCGTTCGATTTGCTCCATGATTTGTGCGTATCGAGTCGCTCAATCAATGAAAAAAAATAATCCAACCCCTTTCTCCAGTTCTCTCTCGATTAAAACAGTAGGAGCAATTCTCTCTCTTTGCCCCAAAACTATATCTCCAATTGAGAGAGCGTAGCCCGTCGACAACGCGCATGGCTTCGTCTCTCCCATCGTTCGTCTCGTGATCGCCCATCTCTCATCTCTCATCTCGTATGGCTAGCCCGCTAATCGTCTCGCCTGTTTCCCTCCTTCCTCTTTGACCTTCTATTTTTACCAACAAGAGACGCATGCTTACTTGTTGTTAGTTTTTTGAATTCATGTTTGATTTATTATGATTTTACTTTTTTATTTCTTGTTGTGGTGGCGATTTGGGTATTACTAGTTTGTAGTTTAGTTATTGTGATAGAAATGACTGGTTAAGGGTTTCTGTTATAATTTTAATTAGGGATTATATTGTTGTTGCCATGGTTGTGAGTAGGTTGTGTTGCGTGCTATCACGATTTCCTAGTTGCTGGTAAATGAAAGTGTTTAAGGGCTAATTGATTGTTTATTGAGGAATTGATGCTAAAAAAGAACAACACAACAATGATAACAATAAATTGTCTAGTTGATTGTTATTTTGAGGAATCCATTATTGTTTAAGGGCTAATTGATTGTAATAGTTTTTTTATTGTTATTTTGCTGCTAAATAATCATTTTAATAATCATTGCCACAAAGTGTTCAATCAATTCAATCTTTTTTATTATCCATATCCAGAGGCATCCATCTCTTTAACAGCTCTTTCATCTGATCTGATCTGATCTGATCATCTATTTCGTAAGTTTTCTTTCACAACTTCAGGGGTTAAATGAGCACTATTTTCATGAGTTTATAATTTCTTAATTGAATATGCTTAATTGAAATAAAGAAACTGACCCATCTATTTCAACGACTTCAGGGGTGAAAATATCATTTAAACTAATTTCGAGACTACGATTTTAGGCCTAAATCAATTCAGCAAAATACTACAATTTTTAGTGAGGTAAATGCCTTCAAACCTTGTAACACGAGCTCAAGCTGTGTAATGATTCCCTTGTCAATCTTGAGAAAATATGAAATTAAGCTCAAGATGCGTAATGATCCTTGTCAATTTAAAACTGAATTTTTAATGATATTTTACTTCTTTTAGAACTAAAAAATATAATTTTTACGATTTGAGTTCAGTTCTTAAAAAGAAAAGTAGTCAAATCTAGGTTATTCGGATATAGTGCAAATTGTCAAATCAGATTTTTTTTGAAACATAAAAACGAAGTAAGATTTAGAAGTGATATGAAATAATGATAAATAAACCTCTTAATAGGTGGGAAACATTGTGACTTCTGAGCATTAGGGACTCCTTCGAATTCTGATAGAACATCAATTCAATTCGATCTCTTCGCTAGTCTTGATGCTGAGAGGCCCATCCTTGGTAGAAACAGAAGGTCAACAAGGAAGGAGGGCAACAGACGAGACGATTGGTGGGCGAGCCATACGAGAAGGACGACCGGAGAGACGAACGATGGGAAAGACGAAGTCATGCGTGACGTCGACGGGCCACGCTCTATCAGTTGGAGGATAGGATTTTGGGGCGAAGATAGAGAATTGCTCCTTTTGTTTTAATCGAGAGAGAATTGGAGAAAGGGGTTGAATTGTTTTTTTCATTATTGAGCGACTCAATCCACATTAATCACGGAGCAAATCTAATGGACGAAACAGGCGACGCAAAACTGATAATTTACGTCGCGTTCCACTATAATGTATCTCACATTGTATATTATATATATTATTATTTTTTGTTATATCATCATTATTATTAATCTTATTTTAATATACTTTAGAAAATAACGTATTTTATTAATTTATTGTATTATTTACTTTATTATTATTATTATTATCATCATCATCATTATTATTATCATCATTTTTGTTACTATTAGTTAAAATAATTAATTACTTGTATTAATTTCCTCGATTACTATTTCTAATAAAAATTAGAACAACTTTTCACTAATTCCGATAGAATAAAGTTGGCATTATTTTCATATCATTTGTGGTAGGAAATTTCTGCATTATTTCTAACCACTAATTTGAATAAGCCTATTTTTACACGAACCTTGCACGATCGAAATGCACCAACAATAATTACTCCATTAGTTAGTCAGTATAATTTATGGAAAATATTAAGAGCTAGTCTTTCCCAAGAGCGTATCAAAATTTAGGATTTCCGACATAGGAAGGAAAATTTTGAGTAATATGTACATTTTTACAATTTTTCGCTGAAAATCATAATTTTAGAGGTGTATTTTTTATAAAAGAATCTTAGAATGAAGCATACTTTTAAAATTCTTTCAAATTATAAACATATTTTTCAAAATATTTCTAATAAATGTATAATATTAAAAGATATATTGTGAAAAATAATTTTCCAGAGTGGATCGCTTGAGCAACCCTGGATTCAAGTAGATCCGCCACAAGTCTTCAATCTTCCCCTCGGCGGCTCGGCTTCGCGTGAAAAAAAGAAGGAAGCAAACAAATATGAATAAATAAACAATAAATAAATATATAAATAAATAAATAAGATTTTAGCTAATATGATCATTGGAAACATGAACATTACTCACTGAAACAAAGTACAACGAAATTAAAGGCACCTACACAACTAACATTCCACAGTACACAAGCATTCCTTAGTCTTAGTTTAACATAATGACAGGATTAAACACGCACACAGTGACACAGAAAACATATATAGCTAATTTTCCAGACTTATTAACTAACCAACTTCTTAAATCACTCAGCATTTGGCCGCTTTCTGGATGTTACACATCTGCGGCAGCGCCATGGCACGGGTCGAGTTGATACCCATGTACTGGAGCATCGGAGAATCCTTGTACTGGCACAGGCACCTGAAAGTGGCAGGTTTGGCATTCTTCAACACTGCACAACAATCGCCACTCGGGACGTCGTCCGGGTTCTCGCTCCGTATTGCAGATTGGCATTTCATGAGGTCGTCATTGCTCACATTGCAAATTCCATGCACTCCTTCTAGTACTAGGAGGAATGCAACCATGGCCACAAACATAACTCTTACCTTCTCCATATTAATAATTTTTGGGGATCTAACTAGCTGGTTGGTTTTTGTTTTTGTATGTAAATTGTTTTGTGGTGCACTATAGCCGTATAGGTCTTGAGCTTGGTATAAATAGGGAGAGAGATATGGAAGCCCGTGACTAGGTTTTGTCTTCTTTTTGGAGGCTACAACTTCACGGGCTAGCTTGGTATGGTGTGCTTGAATCTTTTTTATCCAATCAAAATAAGTTTTTGTTCTATTAATTGGTTGAGACTTGAGAGATTTTGAAGGGCATTCATTGGTGCAATGTTACAATATTCCTTGGAAGATCTTCTGTTGTTGTAGCAGCAGTTGCTTCGCATTTTCAATGGTTTAGGAGCTGAATTATCACTGAATTAGTCCAAGTGTTACGTTAGAATTTAGCGTTGCCAACAAATTGTTCAATTTTAATTTTCTGACAGGAGATGCTAACTCTTTGTTTCGGTATTCAGTTTAAATATTGGATACTTTTCAATGTCTATATAACAGAGTAATACAAATTATTTGAAGTATAATACGAAACAATTTAGTTGACATAGTAGACAATTTGGTCGGTAATAAACTTTATTTTGAGAGGAAAAACAAATTATTTTTTAGTTTAGTTTAGTTATCTGTCTATTGAAAATACGTTGTTATGATATAATCTAGTTTAGTTCATCCACATACACATCTATACATATTATATATAAAACAAGTAAACTCTGATCGTTAAAAATAACATATTTTTAATTAACAACCAAATAATAAATAAATAAGGAGACATATATATAGATGAACAACATCAGTTCTTGTTCTTTCCCTTACATGCAATTGAGTTTAGTGCATGCCACTGTGCCAGAAAAGATCACAGATCTGATTGCCGTCAATTCTCTCTCGTAGTTGTAACTTGGAATTATGCACAAAATTCAACGCAAGAGGATACGTGCTTACATGCATTGATGCATATAAATATAATATCAGAGATCAGTGCATGCCAACGTGGATTTGTTAAATCCGTCAATGCAACAATCCATAGGATGTCAATTGTCAAAGCAGGATTATG
Source organism: Eleocharis quinqueflora (assembly GCA_964058865.1). Taxonomy (NCBI): domain Eukaryota; kingdom Viridiplantae; phylum Streptophyta; class Magnoliopsida; order Poales; family Cyperaceae; genus Eleocharis; species Eleocharis quinqueflora. The sequence continues at coordinate 34,428 of CAXKVX010003384.1, read as the reverse complement.
TGGCAAGTCCAGACTGCCTCACGGTATGACGAGTCAATGGGGTTGAAGGGGTTCTACAAATGAAACACTTAAGATTAAGATGATTTTTTAGAGTTTATAATTGTCACATCAGTTTTAGAAATTTAATTTTTTTTTTGTTTCTAAATCTTTCATTTTGTAAAACTAAAAAAAATTAGAGTTTCTTAATTGTCATATCAGCAAATACTACTAATGTTGTAGAAGACCGATTAATTTTAGCTAATGATTAAGTCTTCAGTGTTTATAAACTGTAAAGCGAAGTTGCTAAATAAGAAACTCTGAAGCAAAATTGCTAAATAAAAAACTTATTTACATTTCTGAAACTCATTTAGAAACTACCACATCATATTAGAAACTTCAAAAATTTCATAGATGAAGATGCTCTAACAGCATAGGCGTGCCACGAATGTTCGTATCTTACAAGGTTATACAAATTCCCATCAGAAAACCTGTGGTGGGAACACAAGCAGCTTGCCTGTTGGATAACCGAGAGCATTGTCTTCTTGGGGACTAAGATTTGCGCTGGAGGAAATAGACGGTGCAGATGGATCGTCAAGTCAGAATCGATCATTAGCGATGAGAATCAAAGAGTTAAATTTTTGATGTGAATTTGCAGGCAGCAAAAAAATCGAAAGGTTCACATCTGATGTAATGCAGCTATTGTGCGGCACCAGATCTGACCTGCTTGGGTTTGTGTAAATTTTTGGGAGTGCAAAATAATGATATTAGGTCATGCATTTGAGTAGGCGATTTTGTAACTAGAGGTTGCTTGGAATCTCACGTGGTAAGGTTAGGCCATTTGATTTTTGTTGCGACTGATATGTAAGGTTAGGCCTTTTGATTTTTGTTGCGACTGATGTGGTGTGGATTAATTTAATTTTGTTATTAAGATGATTGGTTGGCTATTTTCATTTGTATTTCAAAGATGTCTTTCCTTTCTTCTTCTTCTTTTATTTTTTTAATTGAAGTAACAAAGCAAAAACAAAATATTCTCTAAAATTATGCCGGAAAATAAAGACACACAATAACAAATAGAAATGTTTTTATACTTGTGGCGATTTTGCAATCAAGACTGAAGAAGAGTACAAAAAGTTTGAAGCAACGGATATTAGATGTGCAACCTTTTACATCGATATTTGACAAATGATATTAAATGTACAGTCTTTTATATCGGTTCTTATTTGACAATTGGTATTAAATGGTGTCATTTAATATCGATTTTTAATTTGTCATCCGATATTAATGAATGGAAAAAAAAATCTAAACACGCATGTGCAAGTCTGTCAAGTCTTCCTTTTTTCGTATAATCAACATTTCTTTTTATTTTTTATATTTATTCTGAAATCCTTCCAATCTATCTTTCCAGATCATATGTGGCACCTTCTTGCAAAAGACAAATATCTTGACTTGAGTCGCTAGTCGCTATGCTGCACATCAAAGAGAGAGACATTGTGCAAATCCTTGTTCAAACTTTAACAAGATTGAGTTACCTTAAAAAGATTTTCTATTTTTTCATAATCATTTAAGATTAACAATTTGATTCTCCATATTTATGAAAAATAACAACCAGAAAACACAAATATAATCACCAATTAAGTTTCTCAAATGAAATAAAAGCTTCTAAAAAATGAAATGAAATGAACAACTAGCTTTGTTAGTCCAGTAAATGTAGTCGCAGTAAGTGAAGAGAGAAGCAAAGTTGCTTTGGCTCAAATTCGTCTCCTCCAACGTCGTCCTTGGAAGGATGCGCCTCTTTTACTTACTACCTTTACTTCTTCTTTTTTGCTTTCGATTGACATGCATAAGAAGATGAAATAAATAGAGAGATATGTGATGAGTTGTGTAGAATGAGGATCTTTGTTTTATGGCTTGACTGTTGTGAGCCAGAGAAGAGGAGGCAGCAAAGTGTAGAGATGGTAAGTTGTGTGGAGTTGGTGCAGATTGATGAGATGGTGGAGTGGGGAGGTTCTGCATTGATGAGATGAAAAATATCACATCGTTGGTTAATAAACAGATTGGATGATTGAAATTGGAGACTATTTATATCGGTTATTAATAACAATCGGTATTAATCATTACATTTTATATCAGTTATCCATAACAATCGATATTAAAGATACTTTTATATCTATTATCCGAAACATCTAGTATTATACTCCTAAACCATTTCCACATCATCCGAGGCAAATATTTTATACCAATATTTAAGAGTATATTTTATACCGGGTTTCCTATACAACCAATATTTTTAACCCCAAACCACTTTTTTCACATTATCTAATGCACGTCTATATCCATATTTTTTTTTTTGCTAACAATCAATATAAAATGCTTTCACATATTTTCAAATATGTCACTGACGCTCTTTAATACCCCATATTTTAAGTAACGGACATATATCGGAGATGCTAAAGGCTATTTTTCTGGTAATGAAAACTAGGAAACATTTTCTCCTCCTAAAGACATCATCGGTCAGTACTGCCGCACTATCCTGTTTACATGGACATGAGTTTATGCCTGATTTGTCTCAACTACAGAATAGTCATTAGAATTTGCATTTTATAAAAGAAAAAAACAGCACATCTATTACAAAACTAATGCGTACATTGCTGTTTGTATAAACTACATAAACTCATTAATTTACTTTTATAGAAGGGAAAAAAGTATCCTATCAATTACTGACAAACATATTTTTTTCTCCATGTATTACTTACTCAAACAAAGTTTTTATATATTAATAATTAATGAATTTGTTTGGTGCATGTATCATATTTTCTAAATTGCACCAATTTTACTTTAGAGTCTATCAAGATGTTAAAATTAATATATAATCTCTTTTAGAATTTTAACACGAGATATAGTTAAACAGGAAGCATCCAAGCAGTCCAATCAATTTATTGTTCACCTCAATCAACCTGAAGAGATGCCTAACTTCACTGTAATGTATTCTATACTTCTATAGCAGTTGATGCAAGACAAAACAAATATTTTTTTTAGTTCATTAATAGTTTAATATCAATTATACAATAATGAGTAATTAGTAATACATAAATCATTATGGATAATAAGTTGCTTGGATGAAAAATATTTTCTTAATGAACCTTAAAAGATTGCAACAACAACAGCCCGTCTATTATCATAAATTATGGGCCAAAAATAGGCTTAAAAGTCTGTATATTTGGAAAAACAGAAATTTTTGAAGGCTATCAGGTTTAAAAATAAACTATGAAAAAACAGAAATTATATCCTTAAATTTGGAAAAACATGTAAGCAACTACTATGCAGATATGTTAGGTTGTAAAATTGGCAAACTCCCTATTAAATATCTTGGCCAATTACTTCATTGGAAAAAACCAAGCAAAGAGGATTGGCAAAAGTTAATAGAAAAAATTGCAACTAAATTACCAACTTGGAAGGGCAAAATGTTATCAATGACTGGTAGGCTTATTCTAATTAATTCAGTACTCTCAGCAATAGCTTTGTACTATATATCCATATATAAGATACCAAAATGGGTGGAAAAGAAAATTGATAGAGTTAGAAGGGATTTCCTATGGACAGGTGATGATAGTAAACAGAAAAAGAGAAAAATTAGCTTGGTTAAATGGGCCAGAATATGTAGGGCAAAAGAATTTGGGGGATGGGGCATTCTAAACTTATCTCAAATGAATCAATCCTTGCTAAGCAAATGGGCATGGTTATTCTTATACCAACCACATGATAACCTTTGGAAAAAAATTATCATTAGTAAATATAATAGGTTTAACGAAAAAGGGTCACATTTTTTGTCAGAAGTTAGTAAAATGACTAAGTTCATACAGATAAATAATAAAAGAATAGTAGGGGATGGGAACTCTATAAATTTCTGGAATGATATTTGGAGAGATAATTGCAATTTTAAGACACAATTTCCTTTAGTCTATAAAAAAACCAAATCAGATCAAATTACACTAGCAAAAGTTTGGAATAATGGTGTAATTAATTTAAATCTAACAAGAGGATGTAGTAACGAAATGAGGATACAAAAGGATAAAATTAAAAGTATTCTCCAAAATGTACAATTTTCAGATAATGAAGATTCATCATACTGGCAGTTAGAACAAAATGGTTTATACACAGTCAAGTCCATGTACCAATTTTTAAATTCTGGAGGGGTTAATATTAGTCTAAAGAAATCTGTATGGAGTTTAAATATACCATTAAAATTTAAGCTCTTTTTATGGCTACTATTGAACAATAAAATTTTGACGAGGGACAATTTAATTAAAAGGAAAATTCAAGTGCAACCAGAATGCCCTTTATGTGATAATCATTTAGAAACAGTAGAACACTTATTTATAAACTGTCCTTTCAGCAGGAGAATACTCATTATGGTGAAATACAGTGATACAGAAGGCTTTGATCTAAATTTAAATACAACAAATGAACTATGGCAATCTATTTTGGAAAAAAGCACGAAAAATATGAAAAAATGGGGAGCATTACTGGCTGCCTATGTTTGGATAATTTGGATAGAAAGAAACTTGATAATCTTTCAAAACAAAACTAAACGTTCAGTTAACACATTGTTTAGCATGATAAGACATATGTATGCATATTGGACAGGTGGTATTCAACAAGGATACCCAAGAGAGAATACAGTGGATTTAAATGTGCAGGTGCAGCAAGAATTAGACGAAAACTTGCATCATATAGGAGAAGGAAATAACAGCACAAAGGAAGATGAAGATCTTCTAGACTAAAGAGTGCTTTGAAGGTTCTTATCAAGATAAAAATCGGAGAAGAACAGACACACATGATTGCTGGAAATAATATGTTGAGAGTCAGGAGATAAAAATTTCTATGTTAGCTCAAATTTTTTCTTAGCCGCATAGTACAAAGGTTTAAAAGGATGTATAGGACTAGAACTTTTTTATTGTATAGGTTTTCTTTCTTTTACTTCTTATCATTGAGATTGGTTATGGTACACTATCATGTACCAGGTACATTCTCATGTACCATTCAAACCATCCAAAAAACATTTGTACGCTTTCTCGTTAAATGGAAGCAGGCAATCCGTCTTGGGGAAGCTATTTTTCAAAAAAAAAAAGTCTGTATATTAGGCCCAAAAGTCTTTCAGCTTTTATTGGCCTTTTTTCCTCAAACTTCTAAAAAAATTAGTTGATCTTTAAACTTCCATTTTCAGAAATTTGAAACAAACAAATTGTTCATTTACTTTAGAAGAATTCAAATTGGTTCGTCCGCAAAAAAAAAAAAAAAAAAAATTGAGGGGGCAAATTGATGCAAATGAAAGTTGAATGCAACTTGGTTTCTTTTTATCAAGTTCCCTAAAAAAACAGCGTTTTCCGAGTGGTATCTGGGCCTCCAGATTGACCCAATGAATAATGTACTATAATTAAAAGGCCCACACATCGGGCCCAATATACGGTTGGATCAATACAACTTTGGGCCTAAACTTTCAGGCTGAACTCGGAACTTGAATCACAAAACCTTGGTACCATAAGTCATGATGATGACCACAGGTTTGTGTCATGTATTATGTGTATGTAAAATAATTACATAAACACGTTGAAATATAATTTTTAAGAAATTTGCAATCAGTTAAACATATAAACGATAAGGACCAGAGGAATTAATTGCACAGCCCTATCTCTACCTGCAGCATATACACACTAGATACACAGAGCATATTAATGCTAGAGTTGCAACAAGTTGATATGACAAAAGTTTGTTGGAAATTAGCACTGTTTAATTTCGTCGTGTCTCTTTGTGGGGGACCTGTAGCTGAGCTGAGCTGATCTTCTCTTTTTTGCATGCATGCGAAAACAAAAAATCTCTATGTCACTCTCAGACAGAACTTAATATATTTTTGTTGGTACCAGTTCGTTTTGTGACTTGTGATTTGTGACACTTCACCTTGTTTCTTTTCAAAAGGCACCTTTCATTTCCTATCTGCTCCCCCGATAAGAGCATCTCTAGATATCTCATAATGGCCAAAACTAATCCTAAAATTATTCTCTTCTTCCTTCTTTCATCCCTTCTATGTTATGGGGTTCAGTGTAGACCAGGTGGATACCCCAGCCTTTCCCTTTTGTCTCAGTACTAGATATATATAATATGTGCAAGTTGGTTTCCAAATACTATTCTACAATTAATTAATATGTATCTCAACTTGTGTATGCTGCTTGTTGTCTCAATTTGCAGATTATGAAGTCAAATATAGACATCAAGAAATGCTGCTGTCAAACACGAAGAAACAACCAGAGGTGAAAGCATGATTATTGTTGTATTGGTGCTCTTTCTTTAAGCATTCATGGCGCATTAGTAACTTAAAGTGCAGTTAAACTTACAAGTTTACTTGAATCTCCTGGTTTAAATTGACTGACAAGTACATTTCTAGGGTTTTAAGAAGGAAGCGAGGTTGATGGGAGAAGATGGAAGAAGAATGATTGGCTCGACGGCTCCACCTTGCACATTCAACGAATGCAAAGGATGTCGGTTTAAATGCAGTGCCGAGCAGGTACCTGTCGATGCTAGTGACCCCATGAACAGCGCATACCGCTACAAATGCATCTGCCACAGATGAGTTTCAGCAACTCCATAGTGATACGTTTGGAAGTTTTCTGTTTGTTTAGTGATTATTTCCTGTTCAATTGGTAGTTTGGAATATTAATTATGTTTTTTTTTTTTTTTTTGCTTTTCTGTTTTTGCTCTTAATTTATATCTTTGCCTTGTCCTCTTTAAGGTTTCAGATTTGGGTCTCTTCCTAGACGTTAGTTGTCGTTTTGAGCAATTGTAGAGCTTTGGATATTGGAGATGCTTATTGATCATTCGGTTGGCGAGAACTAAAAATTCTCTTTTGCAATCAACATGGCAGAACCTTGTTAATTGATAATGTTAACCGAACTATGGCTAAACTAAATTTTATGCCTTCTCCTGCTTGATAAAATAATTTGATTAGTTAATAATGCCATTTATATGGTTCATTTTCATGCTTCTGTCTCCTCAGTTAGAAAAAGATGTGTATAATTTGGTATTCTCTTAAAAGAGATTTAGCACCCCATAAAACAATGATTATTGAAATATTGTTAAACATCGTTGGAAGAAGTTCAAAAAAATTATAAGGATAAGACAACAAGTAATTTAAATAACTGTTGATATAAGTAGAGCTACGACAACGGTTATTTAAAATAACTGTTGCCTTTTCTATTCTGATTTTTTTTACAAATTCTATAGGGCAACGGTTTTTAAATAACCGTTGGTCTATCCCAAATCCTAATTGAAATTTTGAACGCTTCATGTCTCTTCCTCCTCTTCTCTCTCCCTCTTTCTTCATGACAACCTCCACAACTACTCTAGCAGATCGATTTAATTTCCTTCCCTCTCTTCCTTGCTTGACTGCCTCCACACCTCTAGTAGATTTGTTCTCTGCTAGAGGTATAGAAGGATTTGTCGATCTCTATCATACACACCCACACATACTGATTGCTCTTTCTTCTTCCTCATATGGTCACTCCACCGATCTCGTGCTTACTCCTCTTGCTGACGCCTTCAAACAGTTAGGATTGCTCTTCCTCATTCCTCTTCAGGGTAATTTTCTTTTTTTTGTAGCAAAATATTGGTTTTTGTTACTTTTTGGTATGAAATGGAGGTTAATAGGGTTGATAAGAACGACTGGTTTGAGTAAAATTGCTTCTTAGATTGAGTTAAATTGTCTTGCCGGTTAAAATTGCTTGCTTGCTTTCATTTTTTAATGAAAATGCTTGTCGGTTTGATACTATGATAAGAGTGGCTGGTTTGAGTTAAAATTGATATTGTCATGTTTTGATTTGTATGTGAAGGAGATGTTATTTTTGTGTTTTCCATGGTCAACATATATTTATTTTGTCCTTATCTCAGTAAATAGTATTTTTTGCAGAATTCCGCGGTTTATGGTATTTTTGGCATAAGAGATTAATCGATCTCTGGTCAGTCATGGTGGATAACCAATAGAGGTATCAGACGTTTTATACTCTAAAGAGAGAAGTTTCACAGATTCGGTCTTTCGAGTCTGCTGCAATCCAATTGGAATTTGGATCAAGATATAAATGTTATATTAATCTATTTAATTTGTAAGTAGATTAAAGTTTTATAAATCAATTATGGAGTAGATTTGTAAAAGGGTTAAATCGAGTTTTGATGCCAAAGATAAACGGGAGGTGGACACCCTCGGTAGTTTATCTGACATACCTCGTTTAATCCTTGGCTTAAGTTAGAAGTAAAAAAAAAAATTTACGATTTTTCCGCAGCTTAAGCTAATTAACGGGTTTGAACCGTCGTGACCCAACAATTCAATGTCGTAACAGAGGCCTATATATGGTTAACAAGAGGAAGGTCCTCATGCCAAAGCAATTAGGGGGCGGGGGGTAAGGGACCTTAGAGCTGCAAACATTTCCCTGGTGGAGATCAGCTAACCCGGGAGATACACCCCCAAGGGAAAACACAAGGTCCTCCCCCTTTTGGGGTTCTATCTGTTGGGTTACGAACAGTTCAGAACCCGTCAATTGGCCTAAGCAGCGGAAAGACCGTAAAACAAAAATTTTACGTCTAACTTAAGGCAAGGATTAAACGAGGTATGTCAGATAAACCACGGAGGGTGTCCACCTCCCGTTTATCTCTAACATCAAAATCCTATTTAATCCCTATACAGATCTACTCCTTAACTAAATTCTAAAACTTCATCTACGTACAAATTAAATAGATTAATATAACATTAATACCTTAATCCAAATTCGAATTGGACCATAGAAGACTCGGAAGGCCGAATCAGAGACGCTATTCTCCTTGGAGTATCAGACGTCTGATACCTTTATCGGATGTCCACCAGGACGACCAGAGAGCGGCTTACTTCTTTTGCCAGAAATACCGAAAACTGCGATATCCCACAAAACACTATTCACCAAGATACAAACTAAATAAAATATCTTCATGACTCGCAGTTATCCAAATATGGGATACCGCTTCTTTCACAAAAATACTATTTTACGAATCTCGTAAACAACCGTATACGAGAAAGAGAGAAAGTATATTTATCGATACGATCCTGAGTTAACATATACGAGTCGATTTTGGTGCCTCTTTCTCTCTCTCCCTACCCCTCTATTTATAGCAAAATGAGGAGGTGGTCAATTTACCAAAACACCCTTGAAAAATGTGAAATGACAAAAATACCCTCATGAAGTCGGCAAGGGGGATATTTTCCAAAATTGTGAAATTCCCTATTTGCCCCTTGCCGACCTCTTTGAGATATTTATTTTTTTATTTATTTTTAATTAAGATTTTAATTATTTTTAATTAAGGTTTTAATTTGATAAATGACTTTCATCCCAAATTCAAAACCATAATTAATATTTAAAATCTAAATCAAATATATATAAATATACATAAACATATAATTGTTCTCAACAATTATATTTCTCAGGTTTTGGTATTGGTTTGGTTGCGGTATGATTTTATACAACATATCGTATACGTTTATAAATTCAACCGTTGTTTTTGCTTGTCATTTTATATGACGTATATAATTTAATCATATCACATATAATTAATTATAACCATCATAATATTAATTATAACATATTTATAATTAATCATTAAGATTCTCTGAATAGCTCCTATACATTGTGGCCCAATAGGATCTGTGTTATGTTGGTAAATAGAATTAAAATCATTTTAACTTCTATAATCATATGAGGCATCTAACATCTGCGCTATGACCATCCAATTACACAGACGATGTTGTACTTATGCAATATCACGATCCACTAAACATTTTAGTCGTGTTAATTCTTTCGTCTCACAATATCAGATTAGTTTCAAGGCAGGTGTGTGTCATCCTTGCAAACTTAATCTTTTCTCGATCTTGAGTAGACTTATCAAATATAATTACTCTTGTAATTATACTGTATGCAGATAATCCTATTCTATCAAGGGACCCAGTGATATTGTAACTCGTATGGAGATACGTGGGACAATAGTACTTTCTGTAAACCATCACTGCCTCAACTAAGATGTGTATATCAAAAAGCTACCGTTATGATTGTGTTTTACCGACAGCGTTAGATAAAATCACACATACACATCTCTTAGTAGGAAATATGAATACCTCATACTTTAAAACTTAACACTGAATGAAAACATTAATGACACGTACACAATTTCATTTAATGTTCCATTCGAGGTCTGTCAAATACCATGTTCCTCTAACATGTATTCATGTGATTAAAACAACATCTCATGTCTATGGTCTGTAAAACTTAACCATCTTTTAATTCACATTCTAACCTTGTAACGGTAAGTTAGTGTTCCTGCTAATTATCTTGGTTAGAGACTTTTAAGAATACATCATCTATATTATGAAATTCACAATTCCAGTTATTGACTCTAGTCAGATAAAGAAATGATTCATAAATTCAATAATACTCAAGATAACAAAATGACAATTTATTATTCACTCAATTCATGAACAAAGCTTTATGATAATTTATCGTATTATTGACTTCTAGATTATTACAAACTAACACTATCCGGAAGATCCTGCCACACTATCTGATATGTGTCCATTGGAATGGACAACCGTACACACGGATACGTGGGAGTGCCAGCTATCAGCAAAACATATCTACTCTTTCCTCACTGATACACCTGCGCCCAAATCATCCGTCGTTATAATATGGAAGAATAAAGCTCCACCAAGAGTGAAGATTTTCATTTGGCTGATGCTACATAATAAACAAACCACAATTGATAACCTGCAAAAGAGGGGGTGGCAAATATCGAATATCTTTCACATGTGCATGAGCAACGCTGAATCAGTGAATCATCTGTTTGTAACCTGCTGCTATGCAATGCAAATCAGGAGATATATAACGGACCTCTTTGCACTACCCATGAATTCCTCTGTTGCGCTCTTTATCAGTTCACATCCTCATAAACTACTACTGCAGCACTCGTCTTTCCAGTGGTGCCGAGCAGAAATTGTAACCAATTTCATTCTCTGGAGGGAGAGATGTAGGCGGATCTTCTGGAACAAGGAGCAGACACTCATAGCTATTGTCAGAGAGGTACTTGCTGAGATGAAAAGTTGGTTCCCACAATGAAATTTGAGGGCTCTAACTCCATCTTTCCCTCAAAAAAAAAAGTAGAACTAGTGTACCCCACTCTTTTTTCAATTTGAAAAAAAAAAGGAAGTAGGAGATTCTGAGCATAAAGCAACTAAGTTACTGAGACACCTCTACTTGTATATTGACATTCCAAGATGATTTTTTTTAAGATGTTTGTGAATTCATCAATTAATCTATAATTTTGCTTACAGACGCGTGCATGGCAACAAATGACTGTTCGTAGGGAAGTGCTCATGTAGCGAATTTACTCGTATAGCACTTTAACCCAAATTTACTACTTGTAGTTTTAACTCAAAAACGCTGTTAAAACATCCCATTTATGTTGGATCGCTTTTGGACCGTACTATTCAATTTTGCACGGTTCTTAAACAATTGGCTGAGCTAGCATAGATTGAGCTTGAGAGATACTTTACACTAATTATTGACTGCAAAATTGATTGTAAGAGTTTATTTATTTTTATTAAACAGTAATTTTACAATTAGATGAAGGAGCTAAATAAATATTGCAAGATTGATTGTACGAGTTTATTTATTTTTATTAAAACAAAAGATGAATAGATTGGATGAGAACAAGACAAATTAGCGACATACATAATTCATTAATTCAGGTCTGATTGCATCTTATTCATTTTTAAAATCTAAATTCATACTCATAAGTTATTGGTTGGATTGATTATAATTAAATCCATAGCCGTTTATATGAGTTTTAGATCCGCAAATTTTTCGAGTCGGATTGCTCAGATCGGATCAAATTAATAGCTTCAAGCCTTCTCCATGGTGCTCATAATGTAATATTGTTCACCATGGAGAGACCAAATGAAAATAAAACTAATTTTGATATTAGTTTTGAATTGTATTATTGATGACAATCAACGAGTGTAATTCATTTTAATAATATTTATTGTTGAAAATTTTGATTCATAGAAACATTATTTTTTAAATTAATATATGTAGAAATAATACAACTTATGCCAACATGTATCAGAAAATTTTTAGTGAAAACAAATTTATTAAAGAGGGTTGTGGGATGGAGATGCAAAATGTGTGTTTTGTTATCAGATGGAGTCCATAAATCATTTATTTTCTAGATGCACACAGATGCAGGGGCATGGAGTTGGATTTTTGGTTCTGACAGTGCATTATTTAGAAACTCAGGAGATGAAAAAATCGATTGAATTATTTAGAAAATCAGGAGATGAAATATAAGAGAAAAACATAAAAATGAGATGAGAGTAGTTGATCATTTTCAACAATGAATTATTCTCATCATTTTTTAATAATCATCAAAAGTCTAGTCCCAAATCAGCGTAATCTCGTTTCCTAACAATTCTCGATACAAACAAATATAAATGATTTTCATGAAGTAGAAGAGTAGCATAGCATAGCTACTCGGTGATGAACCCGCCGCTTAAAAGACAGTATGAATATCGCCACAGAAGAACTGTCTGTCAACAGGCAGTACGCGGCAGAATTGGGCATATCGATTATTACTTATTAGTTATGAATAGAAAATAATATTATAGTACTGGTGCGGGTGCACACGTGACTGGTCCCCAAATTTTATTAACTTCACGAGTCGTCGTCTCGTGGTCGAGAGAAATCAAATCAAATTGGGATCCGAATCTGCTTGCTGCTGCTTGTATTTGAGATTTTGAGGCAAGCAGCAAACTGGGGTCGGCTTTTTGGATTCAAAAAGGGTCACATGATGCCATGATGCCATGATGCCATGATGCCATGATGGGGGCCTTTTTCCTTTTACCTTTCTTGAGGCTTAATTTGTTTGCTTCTATACTGTAAATGTAAATACTTCAATGTATTTTATTAATACTTCAATTGCCATATGCCAAAATATGCACTGCGAGATACAGTATCAATGGATGAGTCTAAATCTAGAGTTCTAGACTAGTGTACGGGCCCATTAGCCCAAAACAAAGAAGAAGCCATTCTGGATATTATATCATCTTGGCGCGGTATTTTATTTTTGTATATCTAGTTTTAATGTTCAAACCATCGATTCAAATCTAAACATTATCTCTATATTAAAATCTTCATTAAGACGAAAATTTATATATTTTTTAGAATTTCTTATTATTTTGTAAAGACGTAAAAGCTGATTAATCTAAAGATTTCTGAATCATTCAATATGAATGATTTTTCAACTCTCTAAAAATAGTAAAAAAAAAATCTGAAAATTATAAAATTCAATCTCTAAGCAGATTTTAATATTAAGATCACATCCAATGATTTGAATCGATCGTTTCAACCTTAAAATTAGACTTTTGTACCGTTTCAACTATGAAACTAATTTCAATTGCGAATTCAAATGGTCGAAATCAAAATTCTTTCGCGAGTGATTTATCAACATACAAAGTTAATAATTGTTCGAACTTAATTTATCCTAAAAATCAAGTGATTAAAAAAGCTTACAAATTATTTATGATATCCATTTTGTCATTTTTGAAACTTGAGAGAATGAGATAATGAGAAGAACGGACGCACGTGCCTCAAAAATATCATTCACTGTGTAGCGTTCTTAATTTTGTTACAAGTAACAACCGAGTCGTACACGACCCGTTTTACGAAATATACACAGAATGACAACAGACAATAAAAGCTTCTTGTATTAGAACAAAAAATAGAAAATAAGAAAATAACCACGCTTGCTCGCGACGCCAATCGTCCCGCCACCTTGTCGAACCGAAGCAAATTAAAACAAAGCATTATTTGAGGGGGAAAACAAAAGCCAATTCTCAAATTTTATGTCAAATTTTGACAGAGGCGGGGCAGGAAAATTTGAGGAACGATTTTATTTGCGCTCCATTGATGACTATTAGGAACATTTCATCGTTTTCCCTGTACAATGGCGCCACATTTTTGGTAATTTTTCTTCTTTCCATTGGGTCGAATTTTGTCAATGTGCTTGGAGATGGTGAATCTATGGAAGATGGTACTGGTGCCAAATACCCTGGGTGTAGCAACGAATTCAGAAAGGTATATTTGTATTTGCAAGAATTGATCAAACCAATAAACACTGGGGAATTACTATTCAAAATTATAGTAATATGGAATAAATTGTGTAGACAAGGAATCAAGATTATAAATGGAGTTTTGACGACATGAAATTGGAATTGTGTTCAATTCAGGTGCATGTTGGTTGTGATTTATATAGCTTTAGATGTTGCTAAAATGTAAATTTGCTCTAATTTATATGATATTGTAATATTACCTCGTTTTAATGTGTGCCGTAGCCAACACATATCCTTCTTAATTGATGATTTCATTATATTTTCTTGATTTTATAACCTTATTACTGACAAGTACGGTTTGTTGAATATATACATACCTGAGCGAGTTCAGGGTTAGAATTCCCATTATAACTTTCGGTCATATATATTCAAATTAGTAGTCTTTCTTTTTCTTTTGATACAAGGATTTCCATTAATTCTGGCATTTATTACTTTTTCAATTGTCTTTTGTGGAACTTCAATCTGTATCTCACCGTAGAGAGGCAAGTCTCATCACCATCTGTTCAAGGCCTACAGTTCCAAATTAGTACATTGTAATTTAAACATAATAATATCACATAACTATAGAAGCGGCATAGTCCTCAAGTGAAACTCAGTTCAGTTCTTACATATTGGTTGACAAGGTCTCATAATCTCATTAATCAAAATTGGTTCTTACCGGAGCTGAACAATGGATGATTGTTTTTCCGGACAATATTCTTATTTCTTATTAACGTTTTTAGTTTACTTCTTGTTTAATTGGCTTAGGTTCGAGTAAGAATATGGTTGAAAGGTTCAGAACAGCCAAGCGAACTTGGAATAAATGCCAGATTTGGAGAAGTTTTGCCTATTCTCCAATCCGATGATGATAAAAAGCAAATCCTTCTTGCAGATCCTTTAAATAGTTGCGGGAAACTATCTTCATTAGTAAGTATATTTGAATTTTGAAGCATATATATTTCTGGATATCAAAATTGATATCTTGCCAATTTCTTCATCACATTCATCTAATAGGCAAGCATACAAGTTTTGTTAGCATAAATATGCTTGAAACTGTATATTATTATGTTTAGTCATGTATAATTGAGAGCATGGTGTTTATGTAGGAGGCCAAAAATGCTATAGTACTGGCACAAAGAGGAGAATGTACTTTCCTTGAAAAAGCTAAAACCGCACAGTCATCTGGTGCTGCTGGCCTTCTCTTGGTTAACACTAATGAAGGTCTTTTTCTTTCTCTCTGTCTCAGAAAAAATTGGCTGCTGGCGCCAGTTTGTTCATGCCCTCAGAGATGCAAACTTATGCAACATCTGAGGATATCACAAACACATTTACACACAAACAATAACCCAATAAGTATGAAATGAGATTATCAGATAAGAATATATATTGATCCTTAGAAAAATACCTAGTTACTTACTAGTTTCTAATGTACGTCATTCACATATGTAAATTATAAATACTTGGTAATCAAATGCACAACACCTAGTTTGGTATAGGAATGACGCTACCAGAGCAGCAAGGTTACAGAGTCTAAGGCACTTTGTTATCTGTTCTGGTCAGTTACAAATCGGCTTGTTAGAATTGTATAACGTGACCTCAAATCATTAAATTGCTCTATCTTGATTGCTATTTCAGATCTTGAGGAGATGGTATGTTCAGAAAATGACACAGCATCTGATGTTAAGATACCAGTTGTAATGGTGTCAGCATCTGTTGGTAAAAAAATAATTGATTCTTTGCAAAAGCAAGCAAGAGGTAAGTGTCTGAGCATCTCTTTTGTATAATACCAGGGCCCCCAATAACTGTAATACCACATTTTTTTCTCAGTGGTATCTAAATTCCTCTCTCTCTCTCCAGTTGACGTGCTGCTATATACACCAAACAAGCCTGTTCTGGACATGGCGATACCGGTTCTGTGGATAATGGCTGTTGGATGTACAGTAGGTGCTGCTCTTTGGGGACAATATATTTCATGTGATCAGGCAAGAGCAACATAGTTTTAACTTTTTATATTATCTTTTCAAAAAAAAAAAACTAAGAATGTAGTCTATTCAATGTACTAAAAAAATCAATTTATACACCAAAAAAATCCCGTCACAAGAAAAATAAATTGCCTAACAAAATATATAGTCTATAAACCCTATAAATTACAAGTGTATCCTTTATTTCCTGCCCATCTCCATTTCCTTCATAATGTAACCCAAAATGCCCCTTCTTTCTTTCTGGCTATATTGGCATCAATGGGGAAAATGGTGGTCTGGGTGCTGTCTTGGAGGACTAGGGTAATGCAGGATAGAAATGATGTATGTCTTACAGGGATATAAGTATGACATATGTGATAATTTTATCATGTGAAGTACATCATCATGGAGCCTTCATTTTATATTTATATTATATATTACTAACAAATATGGACACTTTACAAATTACACTCATATATGAGCAAGACTATTGTACTTTGCAAAGCACGCACTTTGTGATTTTGAGCTGTTGGATTTTGGACCTTTTGCAATAAAAATAATTTTGACAAGAAATCCAACGGCCCAAAATCACAAAGCGTGTGCTTTGCAAAGTTCAATAGCCTTGCTCCAAATATATTGCCTATTTAAGGGGAAAAATATTTTGGTATCATAATTCTTATCAATGTAAACTATTTACCCTATTCCTGGATATATTTGGTTTGTTCAAGTTTTTTTAAACAATTTTCATTAGATTTTCCTGCTGTCGGGGACTATTAGATCATTCTATATACTTAACCTTTATTTTAATAGCTCAGTGTTTTGCAACATAACCAAGAACATGAGCACAGTCATGGCTTATACATGAAAACTGCCTTGTTTCATTTGCGAGTACAGTAAATGCTAGATGTAATTTTGAAAAAACAGAAGAAAAACCATAACAAAACTATTGTTGAATAACAAAAATAAATTATTTTTTTATCATTGTTCCATTAATCTATTATTTTGTTTTCTTAGTTGAGCTTCATATCTTATGCATAGGATGATCCTGAAGATAACGATGATGGTGTCGTCGAAATAAAGGCATATGGAGCCATAGTTTTTGCAATGGTGGCATCAGCATCCCTAGTACTTCTGTATTTCTTCATGTCAGCTGCTATTCTCTGGGTGGTTGTCGTCTTATTTGCCATTGCTGCTATTGAAGTTAGCATCTGTCTTTCCTAATCACTCTTTAAGTCTCAATTGTAATAGTACCACACAGAAAGCAAGAAAATCAAACTCACCACTGGAAAGTGTCATTGAGAACATAAAATACATATTTTTCTCCCCAACCTTGCCGTTTACTTCCCAAGATGCCCACTGTAGTACCGTACTACTTTTGTCTTGTATTCTTCAGATAAAAAGTAAGAGGGGAAACTTTGACCTACACCCAAAAAAAGAAAAGAGGGGGGGGGGGGGGGGGGGGGGGTAATTTTGAGCACATCTTTATGAAAATTAGGTGACAATTTTCCATGCTTTTACAAGCCTTTGTAATGTTTCCCATTACATGCTATATTTTTCATTCTTTTCATTTTACAAAATATTAATTTTGATTTAAACTTGTCAGGGAATGCACTTTGTTGCTATAACTCTTATCACAAGGTATGTGACTTAGAGTAATCAGTACCGCTCAGATGTTTTTACTCATTTCAATTTTATTGTTCATTACATTACAATTCATTTCTCAACCAAAATAGCAAATGAAAAATAAATGTGGATGACCAACACATGATCTGTAATCATGCTCTACAAAGGGGAGTTGGAATTGACTAGATTGACCTTGTAACAAAGCATTAAAAAGGTACCCATGCATGGATCCTTGCTTTTGTCAGGCTCATCCTTTTTAGGCTAGTTTGTGTCACAATAATCAAGCACACATATAAGAACACCACACTCCGTCCAACCCTTCAGTAGATTTTCTCTCATGATCATATCTCATTTCCATATCGGTGCATACACAGTTATACACCTCACTACACACGTTCCAACACTCCCTCTCAAGTTGGCATGTATGGATCAGTCATGCCTAACTTGTCCAACGTGTGTAAGAACACCTTGCTTGCTACTCCTTTAGTTAGAATATCGGCTATTTGTTCTTCAGACCGCACATGTGGAATTTGTATTACATTTGCCTCCAATTTTTCTTTAATGAAATGTCTATCGACTTCTACATGTTTAGTCCTGTCATGTTGAATTAGATTGTGTGAGATGTCAATAGCGGCCTTGTTGTCACAAAACAGATCCATCGCCTTACTTGGAGAGAACCCAAGTTCAGTGAGTAATTTTCTTAACCACAAGAGTTCACACAATCCCTTTGATATTCCTCTAAACTCTGCCTCAGCACTAGATAGTGCCACCACGTTTTGTTTCTTACTTCTCCATGTAACAAGATTTCCACCAACGAAAGTGAAATACCCAGATGTGGATCTTCTATCACTAATACTTCCTGCCCAGTCAGCATCAGTATACCCTACTATGTCGAGATGTCCATTTTTCCTAAACATAATTCCCTTTCCAGGAACTCCTTTCAGATATTTGATAATACGCATTACTGCCTCGAGATGTTCTTCACATGGATTATGCATAAACTGACTCACAAGACTAACAGCATATGCAATATCTGGACGGGTATGGGACAAGTATATAAGCTTTCCTACCAATCTCTGGTACCTTTCTTTATTTGTTGGCATTTGATTTATACCTTCTCCGAGTTTGCCATTTTGCATTACTGGTGTGTCAATTGGCTTGCAATCAAGCATACTTACTTCTGCCAACAAATCGAGTATGTATTTCCTTTGAGAGAGAACAATACCTTCTTTTGATCTAAGAACTTCAATTCCGAGAAAGTATTTTAAGCCGCCTAGATTTTTCATTTCAAACTCCTTTGACAATCGTTCTTCAAGCTTCTTCATCTCTTCTACATCATTACCTGTTATAATCATGTCATCAACATAGATAATTAATACAACTATTTTTTCCTCATTTCTGATGTAGAAGAGTGAGTGATCAGAGTCACTTTGTATGAATCCATATTTCTTCATTGCACCGCAAAAACGACCAAACCATGCTCTTGGTGACTGTTTCAAACCATACAGAGCCTTCTTGAGTTTGCACACTGCGTTGCCTGAACTCAAACACTTATATCCAGGAGGAACATCCATATAAATCTCTTCCTCCAAGTCACCATGCAGGAAAGCGTTTTTCACATCGAACTGATGCAACGGCCAATCTAGATTCGCTGCAATTGACAATAAAACTCGAATAGTATTTAGTTTTGCTACCGGAGAAAAAGTTTCTTGAAAATCAATCTATATCTTTTTGTCACAAGTCTTGCTTTGTACCTCTCAACATTTCCACTTGCGTCAAATTTAATTGTGAATACCCATCTGCAACCTACTGTTTTTTTCCCTTTAGGTAAATCTACAAGATCCCAAGTACCATTTTTGTTTAAGGCTTCCATTTCATTTTCCATCGCTTGTACCCACTTGGGATCATGTTGTGCTTCTTCCACATTTTTTGGTACAGATATAGAAAGCATTTTTTCACTAAACACCTTTACCCCTTTTTGTAACCTCTGTGTGGTCGTATAATTAGCAATAGGGTATTCTTTACTGGTCTCATCCTCTGGGACATATCGTTTTGGTGGTACTCCACGATTTATTCTTTGAGGCAAAATATGTTGTGAGTCAGAAACACTTACCTCAGGATTATTCTCAGGAGATTCTGGGTTGTGTGGTGGTATCAGGTTCGTTTGTATCATGCCTCCATCTTCTGTCCAATTAGCATCTTGCACAGTTGTGTTTGTCCTCTGTCCAAACAATTGTCGATGATCATCTCTTCGATATACCTGAATTTCCCTTTCAGTTCTCTCTCTGTTTGGAACTGTATCCCTTTCATTAGGAGGATGAGAGCTTGTTTGACTCGATTCATTTCTAACTGGATCATCATAGCTTGGATAATCAGTTGGACCTGTTTGTTCCTCATTTGCCTTGTCTTCTTCACTTAATGTTATAATTCTCTCTTCATCACTTTGATCAACATCTGTACCGGGCCTTATTTCCTTGTTTCCAACAAAGATATCACTGGGTCTAGTTTTGCAACTGTTTGATCCATCAGAATCATACCAAAATTCGTTCTCACATTGACTCTCCCTCTGAGAACGAATTGGGTTAAAGAAATATTCATTTTCCAAAAAAGTAACATCCTGAGTCACATACCATTTTTTCGATTTTGGGTCGTAGCATTTATATCCTTTTTTATTTATTCCCAAACCTAGAAATATACATTTAGTAGCACATGGGTCTAATTTTGAGCGGTGTATTTTTTGTATGTGTACATAGGCAGTACAGCCAAAAGTTTTGGGAGGGAGACAGAGAATCGATGGAATTGAGACAAATTTGGCAAGTGTTTTTAGTGGGGTTTGATAATCATTAATTTTTTAGGGCAATCGATTTATGATATACACAGCCATCAGTACAGCACTATCCCAGAATTTTTGAGGCACCCCACTCTCCAATAGCAAAGCTCGTGCCGTTTCGAGAATATGTCTATTCTTGCGTTCGGATACTCCATTTTGCTGTGGAGTCCCAACACATGAAGTTTCATGAATAATTCCTTTATTTAGGAAAAAATCTTTAAGGATTCCATTTATATACTCGCCTCCATTATCACTTCGGAAAAATTTGATGCTTGTTTCAAATTGATTTTGAATCATGGTGTAAAAATTTTTAAAGACATGTCCCACTTCTTTCTTTCTTTTTAAGAGATAAATCCAAGTCATTTTTGTACAATCATCAATAAAAAGGACAAACCATTTATACCCACACATAGAAATCATTGGAGAGGGACCCCAAACATCTGAATGAATAAGATCAAATGGTTTATTGCATTTGTTCAAACTAGTTTTGTATGATACTCGATGACTTTTGGCGCGGATGCAAGTTTCACAACGTAACATAGAGGTATCAAAATTCGAAAATAAATAAGGCAAGAGTTTGCTCATGTAACTAAATGAGGGGTGCCCTAAACGTCTATGCCACATCCAAATGTCCTTTATCCGCTTTGAATCACTGTTTGCTAAGTTTGCTTGTCCAACAGCCATGTCTTCAAGATGATACAAACGACCCTTCCTAATACCACGCCCAATGATCTCCTTCGTGAGAATATCTTGAAAAAGACAAAAATCGGGATACATCATTACAACACAATTCAGATCATCTGCTAATTGTCCAACAGATATAAGCTTAGTTGATAATGAAGGGACTATTAATGCATTTGTCAAGGTAAGAGACTTTGAGAGTTGTATATTTCCAGAACCAGTAACGGGGTATGCAATACCATTTGCATTAAAGATTTCTTTCTTTCGAGGTTTGGTTACCTTAATAACTTCAGTTTGATCAAAGGTCATGTGGTCTGTGGCACCAGAATCAATAATCCACTCCCTGCTTGTAGTACATAGATTAGATAAACATTTATTCATACCTTCATCGTCATCAACATTCTTACTAGAAGTTACCAGAGTTGCTTTAGCTTTATGCACATCTGCTGATTTCTTTTTCTTCAATTCATTCCACCATTCAGGATAACCATTCAACTTGAAACAATTTTCTTTAGTGTGTCTCTTGTTTCCACAGTTAGTGCACATTAATTGATTCTTATCTATCTTTCCTTGTCTCTGTTTTGCAACGTAGTTAGCAGCTCCCATCATCTGGTTCACATCTGGATTTTGGTGAAACATGTACCCATGTCCTCCTTGAAGTGGTTGTTGTGGTCCATGTTGAGTAGGTCCAGACTTAACCTGAGAAAAACTCCCTCCAGTTAGAAAATTTTGTGGAATTAAATTTTGTGAGTTAGAGTTTACCACACCATTAGCAATCATAGCCATCGGATTGTAAGTTTCATCCATCTTGCCTGTCATGAAGGAGTGACGAGTATTCTCTCTTCGCACCATGGCAAATGTCTCTTCCATACTTGGTAAGGGGTTCATCCGAAGAATCTCACCTCTGAGACTATCAAACTGATTGTCAAGACCTCCAAGGAAGGTATACAACCTATCTTCATGTATTTCTTCATTTCGATTTTCAACATCCTTAGAACATATATTCTTATTAGGGCGTCGAAAATCTATCTCTCTCCAAAGACTCTGTAGGGTATTAAAATAATCCTCTAATGACCCCCCCATTTGTTTTATCCCTTGGGCCCTAAGTTTCAGTTCATATACTTGAGTTCTATCACTGCCATCAAAAAAAGCTGTTCCAATTGCATCCCAAACTCCTTTAGCAGTATTAAATCTAAGAAAGTTACCTAAGAGTCCTGGATCAAGAGAGTTTAGTAACCACCCTTTAACTGTTGAATCTTCGATTTGCCACTTCTCATAGCCCGGGTCTGTCGGATTTGGTTGTGGCTTCTCCCCATTCACATATCCAATTTTATCTCTAGATTTTAGATGAACCTCAACCATCTGAGACCACAACCCATAGTTCTTCCCATTGAAAATCACAGCAATTGGACGATTTGATCCTTCAGATAGCACGATCGGAGGTGGAGGTGGTTGATATGGGGGTTGCTGATTTTGGAGAATCAGTTGCGATATTCTAACTGTTAGGTCTTCAAGGAACTTTGCCGAAACAAAACCACCCCCAGTTTCTTGAGTGGTAGAATTATCCTCAGAGGGGTTAGTCATTCTTAAACAAAGAAAACAAATCAATATATATAGTTCAAAGTGCAGAAGAACAACGAACAATGAACCCTTAATTTGCCTTCGGCATTGCCATTAGCAAACAAAGGTCACAGATCGTCTTCCGCTCTGATACCATGTCACAATAATCAAGCACACATATAAGAACACCACACTCCGCCCAACCCTTCCCTCAATTTTATTCAACTAATAATATTTTAGTCTTACAAATCTACTCTTCCTGTTACACGGCTGTAAGTTTAAATAGAATAAGAACCAAACAAATATGGACATTGTATCTAAATCATTATGTACAAAATATCTTTAAACATAGAAACAAATGTCCTAATAGAAGAAATAAACTATCAGTAGATTTTCTCTCATGATCATATCTCATTTCCATATCGGTGCATACACAGTTATACACCTCACTACACACGTTCCAACAGTTTGTTGGTTGTGCAATCCGGATTCAGGACCCAGAGGGAAAGATGGTTTCTTTTTTAAGATTTAGAAAGTTGAATAGCGGTATACAATGTATGTTTAAACAGAATATTCAAACGATGCGGCCAGATGAAGACAAAGCTACCACTGATAGGGGAACAATTGACCTTAACTTTGATCGTGCTACCAATCTGCATCATTGTGTCTGTTTGGTGGGCTGTTGCTCAGGACTCTCCGAGCGCCTATGTTGGGCAAGATTTTATGGTACTCTCTCTCTCTCTCTCTCACACACACATTTTTCTCTCATTTATAACAACAGGTTTTTTGTATCTGGAATTTCAGGGTATCTGTTTGCTGATAACTGTATTGCAATTAGCCCAATTACCTAATCTCATGGTAATTAACTCCTATACTTGTCTATGTTAAAATATTCTTTATTTCTTTTATTTTAGATAAAGAACTTAAATGACCATTAAAAATGAAAGTGATTCTTGTTTGCATGGGGTTGAACCTTTCCAAATTGGTCTGCTATTTTTTCTAGTACTTTGACTATTTTATTTTTAGTATTATTATTATGAGCATTATTATTATCATTTTTATACTTCTATTTTTGTTATTATTTTACTATTTATTATATTGATTTCATTTCCGATTAGGTTTCATTTAGCCTACTCCAATTTATTTGGAAATAAAGGCTTTGTTGTTGTTGTTGTTGTTGTTGTTGTTGTTTGGTCCCACTGTCGTATTACTTTTGATTCCTTTTTTTCTGAGAAAATCTCCTTTACGAAAATAGAAAACATACCAGCAACTACACTAGATTCAGTTGTTGACATTTCACAATAGATATCATTTCAAGTGTCGGTTGCTCAATATTTGTCAGCAGAACCTAATTGGTGCCCAAAATTCCATCCCAGTAAGTAGATCTCGGAACTTGGGAAAAGCAAATAAGCATGTCCCTCTGTTTGCTTAGCTAACTTGTTTACTTCTGCTGACGTGAACTACTTGACTTGCTACATCGACCACTATCTAGTGGAGTAATGAATTATGTTTGCTCGCTCATCTTCTCTGTATCCTTCTTCCCTTTCTGATAAAGGAATGTAAATTGGGCTCACCTTGTGGGTGCAGGATAGACAAGCATTCACATCAGAACAATAAAAGGCAGTCGAGGAATGATGGAAGAATTAGCTGGAACCAATATGTTGTAAATGGAAATTCAGGATCAATTCATTTATTTTTCCTCTAAAATGTAGATCTAAGGATCTAAATGTGGACCTTGTGTATCTTCCTTCTTGTACAAAGCATATTTCTGAATCTTTGAAAATTTGTGGATTATTTATCTGCAAATAACTAACTCTTGCAATGAGTAAAAAGGTTACTTAATAATTCAACAATATTGGCCACTCTTGTAATACGCAAGAAATATTGGGTCCAACTTGTAAACCTAATTTCCTTTTAAGTTGGTCAAAGTATAATTTAACATTTTATTAAACAAAGAAAGAGCTTACAATACAAGGCCAGGAGAGAAGACGCAAACAAGTGGCAACAGTTTAAAATCATTGACAATATTTTTCACTGTTTTCAGGTTGCAGCAGCACTTCTCGGATGTGCATTTTTCTATGATATATTCTGGGTGTTTATTTCCCCTCTCTTTTTTCAAAAAAGTGTTATGATAACAGTAAGTCCATCTCCAACTTGTAAATTCTTTTAATAGAATTTTTTTGTATGTGCCCTCAAAATTATCAGTTTAGCCTTCCAGAGGAGATTTATCTCCTTTCTTCCTCGTTTATGTAGTGTAATTAAACTAAAAGAAAGGAATATTGAGTGTCTTTTTTGCTAAAAGTGAAGAAGAAATTAATATTTGGTACCTTTCTGGACATCTGAAGCATTTCCAGTTCTTTCACATCATACATGATAATTCCTATGTTGGAGTTATACATATTATTTATGTTTTCGAGGGGCATTAACAAAATCCTTTTTCTTTTAATTTGCTTACTAGATTAACAAAATCCTTTATGTTGTCGTTGTCTTAATCACACGCATTTTCCATTTGCTGTTAAACATGATTACAAGGTTATATTGCAAAGGGACAACAATTTAGATTGGCTTTTATTTTAGGTTGCAAAAGGAAATGAGAGCAGCGGTGGGCCGGCCATTCCAATGGTTTTAAAAATGCCGAGGCATTTTGATGCATGGTATGGGTATGACATGATCGGGTTTGGAGATATCCTATTCCCTGGATTACTTGTCGCCTTTAGTTTCAGGTACCTGGTTTATCTGGTTAGAATAGGATTACATGTGAACTGGTGAACTTTTGTTTTGGTACAGTTGCTATACAAGTGAGCAATTCATTGCTCCAACGATTGAGATTTACTTTTACAACATTTCAGATATGATAAGATCAGAAATAAGGGATGGTCAGATGGTTATTTTCTTTGGCTATCGCTTGGCTATGCATGTGGTGCGTCTCATATCTTAATTCTAAATTAATGTCAATTTACTTTATCCTTGAAGCCTGTGAAAAATGCTAATAAGTTTAGAGCACTGAATTAAATCCTTCTTCTTGATTCAAAGATGCAGCTTTTTATTGTTTTTAACTTTTTATCAGTACTAAGGTTTACTCTTCTTTCTTTGTCCAGGATTAACCCTAACATATGTGGCTCTTTATCTAATGAATGGTCATGGACAGCCTGCTCTTCTCTACCTTGTTCCATGCACATTAGGTAAAAACGAAGATTGATGCGTCTATCTATACTGGACTTAACTGGCATTGAGCATGAAAATGTGTTATATTTTCTTTCATATTAATATTTAAAAAGCATAAATAAATAAGAAACCACTAGCGTACTGAAAAAATGCATGGTCTTGCACAATTGTGGGTAATGAAGTTGAAATTAGGGAATTGAGCTTAGAGTACTGATTGCATAGTAGAGGATTAGCAAAGCCATATTCTGATTAAATTAACTACAACTTGAGCTAAATTGGCCTCAGTTGTCATGTGAAAATCCGTTTTAAATGAAGATTGCCAAAAACTTCAGTATTCTCAGATTAATTTGCAGTACTTATATTATTTGGATTTAACAGGACTAACACTTATATTGGGTGCAAAAAGAAGAGAATTGAAGGATCTTTGGAGCTTTAAAGCTACGAAGAATGTTGATACCTGTAACTGATGAGAGAAAAGGTTCCAAGATCAATGTGTTGCACCTAAGGTTACTTATAGTGGCAACAGTGCATATGTGGAGTGGGAAAGGAAACGTTGCTTCTTTGAAAACGGTACGTTGCAATAGAGTTCCTTCTCTACATTTGGCTGGAATTTTGGAAATGTCTTATAGAAATGTGATGTAAATTATGTTGAATAAGTTAAAGTTCATGGTCATGTTGGGTGAAGAAAAGACGCCCCAAAAATCAAAATTTCAAGCTGTTCATAATTTTGAATACATTATACATTTATACTACATTTTATGGAACTATATTGCATGCTACTCTGAAAATAAATTATGCAAAAAAGAGACGAGACATGTAGAACCCTACTAATTAGTTAGTATGCGCAAAGTCTGACACAAAGTTGTACTTTGAAGATTGCTGTTATGCAAATATATTAAAAGAATCCTAAAACAGACGTTTATCAAAGAATTGTTGTTGTTGGATACATTGCTACGAAATTACAGTACTTAATTACAAAACAGACAAACCTAGTAACAACGTAATTGGTGAACTTAATAGAGCAATTTTTCAATTGTCCTTGAAATATAACGTTGTGATACTTGTAACTTGTGTTGCATTCAGTTGCATACAGTTGATAAATCTTGGAAACCATAAATGTAAAAAAAAAAAAAAAAAAAATCTGCATTGATCTAGTGAGAAAAATCATTTTCCAGAACAAGTCCCAAGATCAACCATGCGTTCAAAACAAATTACCTACTTGTTACAACTAAAAACATTGCCTAATCTTTCCTAAAAACATGAGAGGGGTGAACACTAATCAGCAAGAAATAATGCATAAACATTAGTCAATTTGAATAAAAGCATAAGCACACATATAGTCAGCTTAGCTACAACCCTATTCCTTTTTGGGTCTCCCTCGCCCCCTTTTCTTCCCGCTCACTTGTTCATTTCCTTCCTTGCTCACTAATTCATTTCCTTCCTTGCTCACTGTCTCCGCCGGTTCCTCATTCACCTTTTTGGGCCCCCCATGCCCCTTCTTCTCACCGCTCACTTGTTCATGTACTTCCTTGTTGACGGCCTCCTCTGATGCCACCTTCGCCTTTTTGGGCCTCCCTCGCCCCTTCCTCTCAC
Organism: Eleocharis quinqueflora; assembly: GCA_964058865.1. Lineage (NCBI taxonomy): Eukaryota > Viridiplantae > Streptophyta > Magnoliopsida > Poales > Cyperaceae > Eleocharis > Eleocharis quinqueflora. The sequence goes on along the minus strand of CAXKVX010003384.1, from coordinate 6,830 downwards.
CACCAATCTCCACCTTTCTAGGCCTGCCTGGACTCTTTTTGGGTCTCCCGATACTCTTCTTCTCGTCCCTGACAGTTGGGGCACCATTCTCCACCTTTCTAGGCCTGCCTGGACTCTTTTTGACCCCCCCGGGAGCCTTCTTCTCAACCTTGATAGGTGGGGCACCACTATCCACCTTCCTAGGTCTGCCTGGACCCTTCCTCTTTTGGCCCCCTTGTGATGGGACCCCCAGCTCTTTTCTTGGTCTCCCAGGCCCCTTCTTCTCACTCATCGGTGGCCGGCCCCGCTTGCGTGCCCCACCCACTGCCACCTCTGCTGTGCCAACAGCCAGGATTTTTGGTGGCCTGCCACGTCCCTTCTTCACTGCCAGGGATTTCGGAGGCCTTCCGGGTCCCTTCTTCACTGCCAAGGTGTTTGGTGGCCTACCAGGCCCCCTTTTTACTGAAGGCAACTCACTTTTTGGTGGCCTGCCAGGGCCCCTCTTAGCTAATTGGGATCCCAGAGCCTTCTTGGGCCTTCCAGGAGATCGAGAAGTGAGGGTGGAGGAAGCATTTTTTAGCTTGTAGGAGTGCTTGACCATGCCAAGTTCACCATTGGTGTGGAGGCGGCGCAAGTGGCAGCCCAGCAAGGCATCGTGCTTCTCGGAGAGGTTGGTGTATGTGCTCTTGATAAACTTAGAGATGGCACGTTTGCTAGATCCGTCACGTTCATTCAACGACACCACAGCTTTCAGTATCATCTACACCAAAAGTTATACATCAGTTTCAACAAACACCAAGCATTACGTGCGGCATAGAGGCCTTAGCTGTACAAACACAATTCTAAATGATGTTACTCATTAATTAATTAACTCATGGAAAATATAATTGATTTTTTCATCAACCAGCAACAGTAGGCTCAAACGCCTACCACAACGCCAAAATAGAGTTATTATTCCAAGAAATAAAACAAAGGTTGCAGAAGAATTCAGAAAAATCCATATCACTGGCAAGTCTAGAACTAGATAGCATTTTGCAAACTACAATGATTTGCCTGTTGTGTAATTTTCAGTTTTCACCCTCTTTGATCAAAGAGGCAAGAAACTTGCTGTCTCAAAGAATAAGCATCTCAAAAAATACTGTCTTAGACTCTCAGGTGATATAAATTAAGAAAAAACCTTAAAATATTATAATTTCATTTACTCAGGCACCATACTCTTGCAGGTAAGAAGGCACCAGATTCAAAATGAATTAGTTGAAAAGCTGAGTTTTAGGTGTAAAAAGAATTACAGAATACAGACTAAATTAATAGTTCTACCAAAAAGTGTTGGTTTTTCTCAACACAAAAAGTCAGAAGAAGATTCACAAACAAAAACCTTAAAATAGTACCAAAGTAATCTTATGTTAAGTTACAACTCCAAGTAATAATATATTTATATATTATTACTTTGAGTTGTAACTTAACATAAGGTTACTTTGGTACTATTTTAAGTTACAATTCAAAGTACCTGGAAAAATTGTGTAAAAAATAATAGTGAAATTCATATCATTTGAGGTAGGTTGGGTAGTTTTAATGCGACGGACTAACTTTGTACCACACAGGAAAATTCAAAACAAAATTATGTTCTCAATAAACAAATTTACATATGTATGAAGGGGAGAAGCAGCAGGAATAATTTGCAAAGCAAAAACATGTAGTTAGTTCACTGCTTTCCCAAAAAAATGTTTTTTCCTTCAAAAAAGAGAAGTCTATTTGCTTTTCCTTAAATAGAAGTTCGCAACATTCTTGTTTGTGAGGTACTTTAGCAAAATAATATTTACAGAGGGCATGTGAGAAAAAAAAAGCAAGGATATATCATATATAGTCTATATTGAGTGTGGTTGAGCCATCTATGTGGCATGGACTCTCCTCAATTTTTCACAACTTAATCAGGCATCCAAGACTCCAAGTAAATAAGAGAAATTGCACATGTGGTGGTGAAAAAAATTGAAATAAAACCCCTCCCCACATCCGCAAAAAAACCTTAAATCTGAAATATTCCCTGTTTCAATGCTGTAATACACGAACTACTACAACCAAGGTAATATACCAACACATTATAACGTATACTCGTTCTTCTAATTTAATACAACAAAGAAGCTAACCAAACTATATCTTCAGCTCAATATTCAACAAGCTCCAAAACCTGGTAATTTACATGGAGGACCCTACAAGTACAATTTCTTTGCTCCAGTGCACCTAGGGTTTATACTTTTTTTTGAAGTGGTCCAGATATACTCTCAGTGTTAACATTCCAGCTTACTCTTATAAACCAGTTTGCTACTTTCTCAAGTCCAAGCAAAGGAAAAATAATAACTTGAAAGAGAAAAAAAGAAAAAAGAAAAAATATAACTTAAGAAAAATAAATAAATAAAGACTACCAAAATGGTACACGTGTATACGCTCCATTCGAGCTGGAAAAGCAATTAGTATATTAGCTTAGTACCTCTTTGTAAGGAGGGTGTTGCGAAGGTTTGGCGGCGATAGCCGGAGAAGGTAAAGCCACGGTGGTGCTCTCCATTTTGGAGAGTAAGAGAGAGAAAAAAGAAGGGGGAAGAAGCGCCTTTTTTTTAGTTCTAGTTCCAATCCGGATTAGAGAGATCTTGAAATTCAAAGCGCAGAAGAGATGAGTCAAGAAGACTAGATCAGTCAAGAAGAGTTCTTTATTTCAAAATTTACCTGTACATCTTCATTTTTCACTCGTAAGTCGTAATACGAACTTCATACCAATGTGCCAACTGTTTATTGTTTTCTTCGCTACAGGTGGTTCCGCAAATAGCCTTGCGCCGCTTGTACACGTAAGAAATCCGTAAGAAAATCGTGCATATGTGATTAGTAGATTTACTTCTAGTTTTATTTGGAGTTTTATTTATTTTGTCCTTTTCTTTACCGTAGGTTAAAGGCAGCACAACTTTGTGATAATGAAGGATCCGCATCACCTACTTTTCTTTTAATAAAAGTAGGACCATATTATTCAAATCTCATCCGTTGAAATTTAAATAACGGATCAGATTTTACTTAAGGTCACCCCTCAGTAAAAATCGTGGGCGATCTTATGCGTCCGTTTTTAATTGAACGATCCAGATCGAAATAATAGGACCCTCCTTTTTTCTCATAATAATAGCAGATTCGGACACGATAATGAAACACATCAAGAGAAACTTGTCATTGTCAATTTTCAAACGGTCATATAAGGTCTGACATAGGGATCCGTATCTGCTGCTCTTTTTGATAAGAGCAGGACTCTGCTCTCTTCCATCTCGACCGCTCAATTTTGATCGGATCATCCACAGATGGAAATCAGGAGGCTGTATATTTTATAAGTTTTAGATCTGAAAATTTAACGGTCCAGATCAGAAGATCCGATGTTATTTATTTATTAATAATAAAAATGCTAGAGTAATAAGGGATAGATTCGAAACTTCAAATTTCAATCCTACGAACAAGATGGGAAATTTTATCGACTTGCTTCGCTCTACAAATCTTTTAAACAAATTGTCTCTTTCATTATTTTTTTAATAAACTATCTTGATCTTGATAGGTCATTTTTTTCCTCTTCGTTCCTTAATCTTATCCTACACTCTAACTAAAGTTAATTGTGAAAGAAATATTTAATACATAATTTTGATTTAAACAATTTAACAGAAATATTAATATCAATAATACTATTATAAAATTTAAATTAGAAACTATTTTTTGTATCCATACCGTAGACTCGGTCAATCAATCATAATATGTACTTATTTTGATAATTATGAATGCTGATAAAAAATAAAATTACAATTTATTAGTCTTAATACCTCTCTGATATTATTCTTTTAGGGTGTTTGGATTGTGCATGGTTAGTGCAAAAAAGTGCTATTTTGGTTAATATTGGAAATATTGGATAATTTTGTTATTTTGAACAAGATGAAAATAATGTCAATTTTTTTTATATCCAGATTAGTACAAATGATGTTGGATTGAATTTTTTGAATAGTTGTGGTTAGTGCATTTTTTTCTCTCTTCTTTTTTCCTCCTCAATTCGAACGCTAATCCAACCAAAAAATGCGGGTTAACGAAATAGCAACTAGCCATGCTATTTATAAAATAGTGCTTGCATGTTTGGATCAATTACTGTAGCATAGATAGCACTAACCATTGCGATCCAAACGCACCCAATCATAAAAACATTCATTTTAGAAAATTTTAGTTATATGTCACTACAAAACTATCCAATTTGCGAAATGCCACTCTGTAATAGCAAATTAGTTATATGTCATTAAATTTGGAATCATTTTATTTTTAGAGCATGGCTATGGTACTTCACAAACATCAAACAAGGTGTACTTCGTCTTTGCATCTCCAATTTTGAAGTCCAAACGATCGATCCAAACAGTAGAATTTGATCACTGTATTAAAATCTCCACGAAGATCGAATTTTATATTTTTCAGAATTTATTTACTATTTTTAAAGAGGGTATAAAATCGGTTAATCTAACGAATTTTGGACCATTGGATATGAAAGATTTTTATTTAAAAATTAGTAAAAAAATTCTAAAAAATGTAAAATTCGGTCTCTAATGAAATTTTAATAAGAAGATCAAATTTATGGTTTGAACTTTAAAATCAGAAATAAAATGGCGGAGTACAACTTGCTTGATGATTTTATTTTTATGTCATTATTCTTCTTTTAACAAAATTAAAAAATAAAAAAATAAATAAAAATCCCAAAATACCCTTGGTCCCTCTCCTCTCCTTTACTCTTCATCCCTTCCTCCTCATCCTCTATCCTCATCACTATTTTAGGCTAGTGTTGATTGTGCCCATAGTATGACGCATGAACCTCCACCAGTCATGAAGTGGGGTTGACACGCCCGACTTCGTGGCAGCAAAGATCGAAGCAGGATCTTTTCTTTTAGGACAACTTCGACCCTCCATCAGATGTGATGTGAGAGGGATGAAGTGAAACGAGCAAGGCCAGCTCACGTGCAAAGGAAAGAGAGGAGGTTAGGCTGTACGACTTTGGTTCTAATCAAGAGGACTAGAGGGAGGAATCAGAGGAAAAGAGGTCAAAAAAATCGCGAGATAAGTAATGCAAAGATGAATGAGAGGAGTTCGTGGTGTGGGTCAGAGAGGAGGAATAGTCAAGAGGGCAATAAGGGAGAGAGGGAGTGGTGATTATCATGGCTAGTCTTATTATTTTTGTTCTTTCTCTGTTTTTATGCATGGGAGAGGAGAGAAGTAAGGATATAGAGGTTTTGAGAGTGAAAAAGATGAAGTCAATAGAATCAAAAAAAGAAGTAAATAGATTATTTTGGAGATATATATATATATATATATATATATATATATATATATATATATATATATATATATATATATATATATATATATTTTAATTATGTTGAAATAAGGATAATAGCATAAAAATAAATTGATATCAAAACTAATGGCATATAGTTAATTCGTTATTATCTAGTGGTATTTTGAGAATAAAATAATTTTGTAGTGGCATATAACTAAATTTTTCTTTATTTATTGATCCAAGTAATTAGGTCACTTATTAAAAAGTAGTGGCATATAACTAAATTTTAATTGTTAGAAATTTAATTAAATAAATTAAACTTATTTTATTTACGATTTTGTTAAAAATTTGTTTTTTTTGTTATCTTTTGACTTTCATGAATATTTTAAAGAATATTAAAATCTACATATTTCAATTTCTAATGTCACATGAATCGATCACTTATATGATACTTTAATTCGATATATAATACGTTATGTATTCTATGAAGGACATAAGTAAAAATAATGATATTTGCAAACTTAACGTTATAATTATAATTTGTCTTTTGACCGACTGTTTTAGTTGCATAAATATTCATGAGGAGGGATATAATGCCTCTACTTTTGTGTGCCTCCAAAATCTACATCATTCATTATACACATCTTTTTATGCAACTAAATCGAGATCATTCATTAATTTTGATAAATAGTATAGATTTAGACGCACCATAGAGACACACAAAAATAGAGGCATTATATTCCTTCTCAATATTCATTAGAAATTTAGAATGGTTTAATTACTCAGTCAAAGAATCGTAATTTTTATTGGGAAAATCAATTAATTTATTTAGGGCGTTCTCTAGAGTGGAAATGGATGGGAAGGAAAGGAAAGGGATGGGAGGATAGTCCTCCTTTCACTTGCTTCCGAATTTAACTTAACTAGATGACGTGAATGAAGAAAAATTCTTTTATTTGTTTGTTACAAAGTTGTAAACTTTCAATATGAGAGGCAAAAAAATTCACCTCTCATTCATTTTCATTAAAACTCAGTCCAACCTTTGGAGTAATATTTACCCCCTCCAACTTTGATTTTCTAACAATTTTCTTCCTCATGTTGTATTTCTAAATGTATTGAAATATCTGTCCACTAAAAAAATTATGACTTTAGATATCTCAAAAGTTTGGCAGAGCGAGAGGCGGTGTGATGGCATTACTCCCGTATATTTATTGATATATTTTACATTTTTTAGTAATAGACAATGGTTCTTTGTTTTTTTTAATACCTCAAAGTTGATCTAAAATTCTCTAGTGACATTTTGTTTTTACGAAATTTCGAATTCATGACCTCTCACCTGAGGATGTTACTTTAACCACTAGACTAAGGGCTAGTTTCTTAATATCTTTTACTTTCTGAACAATATAAGAAACAAAGAGACAAAAACGAACATATAAATTCTTGAAAAAAAACTTATACAATAAATTTATTTCAAGCTCTTTGAAGTATTGTAAGTTGTCACAAATCATTAACGGCATAAAATATTACT
>CAXKVX010003383.1:0-25199 GCA_964058865.1 Eleocharis quinqueflora | reverse complement strand
AGTCAAGACAAGCACAATGGTGCAATATTTTAATCGACTTTTATTATTTTCTTTTCACTGCTAAGTTTTCTACAGCGTTGTTCTAATAAAGAGAGTAAATGAGGGGTTGCAAAAAATTTCACATATTTCTACACCGAGTGGTTAATAAACAAAGGACGTAGATGTCAAGTTTTTTTCGATATTATCTACACCCGGTCTACTAAATAAAGAGTGTGGATGTCTTGATTTATACACCGCTTATTAAAATAGCCGGTGAAGAATTAATCTTGAGGGTGAAACTGACACTTCTACACTTGATTTTAATATAACCGACGTGAAGAAGAATTGTAGAAGACCGTTTTTCCAATAATGATCTAGTAGTCTTAATGTGGGGTAAAAACTTAATTACAGTGGTACATCATACATTAGTACACTTGGTGATTTTATATGTTGAATTGAGCATGATACATCATACATTGGTACTACACTTGGACAGTGGTAATTACATATTTAGCTTGTTGGTTTTTGTATTTGCTTTTTGTTGGTTATGTCAACTTGTTGCTTGTTGTCAGTAAGGGTTGTATGTTGTAGGGGTAATTCAAGATGAAGCCTAGAGTACTATATTGCTCTTTGACTCCTTAGTTCTCAACCCATGATCTTATGTAATGATAGGGATTTTTTTATTTTTAGTCTTAAATTGAGATTGGTATCATGTAAGAGGTAGTTTGAGAACTAGGTTGGGCATGAAATCAAAATAGGACTTTAGAGTTTCAATCTTGTGTTATGTACTTATATTATTGTGTTGTAATTTGCTTGGCATGAATTTGAAGATGTATGTTTCAAGTATGAATCTTGTGTTCGGTGATTGTACTTGTGCTATATGTTTGATGTATGATGTGTCATGTATGTTGTAATTTTACTTTAAATTTAGCTCTACTTGAGTATGTTGGTTGGTTTACTTCAAAATTTGCATGAAATTTGTTTTCTGTTTGCAAGAACTAAGCAGTTAAAAAAAACATTATTATAATGTTTTTGAACGTTTCTGTCGTTTGTTAGAACAAAACGACAATAAAACAAAATTTATTTTCGTTTGTTAAACGAAACGATCAACAACAGTTATTATTGTATCATTTTCTAAATGATACCTTTAACGACAATACCTACTGCCGTAACCGTACCGAACATTAGACACCATCTATTGGCGGGCAGGCGGGTACGTAATTAAAGGGACCTCCTTTCGTGTGATTGGTAGATGACAAGTTGGAACGTCAATTTATAGTCATAGGCCGATTGATTTAAGTTAATTTAATAGATGACGGCCCAAGTTGAAGAAGGCCGCATTGGGCCTTGACGCTCCTCCGAGAGCCCAGAGATGTCCGTTACCCGTTACTCGTGCTTTCTTGCTTTCGAATTGCGATTGTGATTGCGAACCATATATGAATATGATATATCATATCATATTGTCCACACATTTTTTACCCTTTCTTTCCTCCGATCAGATGTCGTTCAGTTACTGACAGTGACAGGTGGGACCCGATGGCGTTTTTGTCATCTTCACTTCGCGGGAGTACTGAAGTAGTAAGGAGGCTCTTACTCTTTACTCTTAGCATAAGCCATAGACATTGAGAGATAGCTATAGAGCGATGGGGATAGAGGCGAAGGGGCTGGGCCAGCTTCTCGCCGCCGTGGCTGCCGCTCTCTTCCTGCGTTTCATCACCGCCTTACCTCCGCCCCTCGAGGACGACGATCATACCGATGCCGATGCCGATGCCACCTATGCCACGGAAGAGCACGCCGGAGGTGGCGGAGTGGTCCCACCCGTCACCATCCGCTGGAGCAGTATTACCTGTTCTCTTTCTCTTTCTGACAAATCCAAGCAAAACCTCAAATTTAGATTTCTCTTGACCAACGTCAGTGGCGAGGCAAAGCCGGGGAGGCTACTGGCTCTCATGGGCCCCTCTGGCTCTGGCAAGACAACCCTGCTCAATGTCTTGGCAGGACAGATGGCAGCCTCTCCTCACTTGCGCCTCTCTGGTCATCTCCATATCAACGGCCGACCTATCTCTAGAGCTGGTTACAAGTAAGCAAGCACCTCTTACCTTAACTCAAGCTTGCTTTACAGCTAAATACAACCAGACAAAACAATAATAATGGCAATTATTCAGGATTGCATATGTGCGGCAAGAGGATTTGTTTTTCTCCCAGCTCACAGTGCGGGAAACTCTTTCCCTTGCTTCTGAACTGCAGCTTCCACAGACCTTCTCACCTCAAAGTAAACACAAATACATCAACAACCTTTTGTTCAAACTCGGTTTGGTAAGTTGCTTCTAATACGTCATACAATTACTAATGTCATAGTTACAAATAATCATACTTCTCAACTTTTTTTGGCTTATACCTTGTGAAAATTAAGGTGAACTGCGCCGACTCAATTGTTGGTGATGCCAAAGTAAGGGGCATAAGTGGTGGTGAGAAGAAGCGCCTTTCTCTTGCTTGTGAATTGATTGCTAGCCCATCTGTTATATTCGCAGATGAACCAACAACAGGTAATATCAAACTCAAATACTTGTAAACTCCTACCTCCACAATATTTCCCAAATTGTCCCTGCATTTTTCATAGATTGGAAATGATCCTCATTGTTAGTTTGTACCTCTTACACTGCTAGTATTATGCCTAAACATTATGTGTAACAATGACATATTCTTCTTCTATGAATATATAATACTCCCTTATTTAGGACCAACGGGTGGGTGCATTATTAGTTTATATTCATGACCCGTGTATATATACATATAAATTTCTTAGTTTGATAATTGAAGTGGTTACCAGTACTTATTTGACGTCCTTAAAAGGCAAGAAAACTTGTACTTGCTTCAACACTGAAGGGCCCTTTTTGCTATTTTCAACTAACTTTGGTAATCTAAAGATGTACAGATATGATTATGTTTTCAACTCAATTGCTGAGGATTATACCATTGTTGACCAATAATTCAGTCAGCCAAACCGATATTACACAACAGACTCACAGTAAAAAAGGCACAAAGTATTATACCATGATAGTTAACCAATAATTCAGTTAGCCAAACCATATCACAGAACAGAGTAACAGTAAAGAATTCTTTAACCGCACTCTCTTGACCTTTATCTTTGTTGATTTGGTGAATTACAATTCTTAGGTCTTGATGCTTTTCAAGCTGAGAAGGTAATGGAAACTCTCAGACAATTGGCACAGGATGGCCACACTGTCATCTGTTCTATTCACCAGCCAAGAAGCTCAGTCTATGCCAAGTTTGATGACATTGTTTTGTTGTCAGAGGGCTCAGTGGTGTATGCCGGACCTGCAAAGGAGGAACCATTATCTTATTTTGCTACATTGGGGTTTGTAATTTTTTCATGAACCTTACTTATTTATGCTTTTTGTTACTCTTTTTTTCTTAAGACAACCGGGCATGATGTGCACCCTACTTTGGTTTCATTTAGGTATAGCTGTTATACATTATAGACCTCTGTTATGTTATATTTGTCACCTTTTGTTTACTTCAGATTTTCTAATTTGATTAATGAGTTCATCTGTAATTGTCATTTGTTTAATCATATGCAGTATTGTAAAGCATTCAGTTTTGATGTTCTGTGAAAAAACAGAAACATTAATGGCACAGGTCTGTTGACTTTTATTGTAGGTATGAATGTCCGGACCATGTAAATCCTGCAGAATTCTTAGCCGACCTCATATCAATAGATTATAGCTCAACTGAAAGTGTTTTCTCTTCCCGGAAACGAATAGATGAACTCATAGAGGTGTTTGCTACAAGAATACCAATCACTGACTGTACCAGTCCAGTCCCAAAATTGGATGGCCTCGACTCCCATGCAAAAGTAGTGGGGAAAATTGTGATCAAGAAGAGGATTGGGCCACATGGATGGTGGAGGCAGTTTTGCTTGCTTCTTAAACGTGCATGGATGCAGGTATCTTTTCCTTCTTCTTTTTTTCTTTTTTTTCCTGCTAGCATGAGAATCTTTCTGGAAAAAAAAATATTTGCATTGTCAGAAACATGAACTTATGTCTGATGAAGCAATTAGGACTTGATTAATATTAACTGTGGAATTGAGTGTCAATTTAACATCATATGATTCTGTTAACACCTTGATGTGCCCTCAGGCCTTAATCAATCCTCAGGTGTGGGTTTAAGCATCAATTGTTTACCCAACTTTTCATAATTAGCATCCCTGCTGAAATATGCATTAATTGAGGCTTATTTAATCCAGCATAATTTCATTTGATTCAGATGTGTGTAAATTAAGCCAAAAATTCATGACAAACTGCAATGAGTGCTATGTTAATCTATTAGTAGTCATGGCAAGTCAAAAAACCACTTCATACTGCACTTCTAGACTCATAAATCTTGTAAAGAGTTCTTGATATTCCTTTTTAACCTAAAATATATACTGATTGTCTTAAATATAGGCTTTTCGAGATGGACCCACAAATAAGGTCAGGGCTCGAATGTCGGTTGCCTCAGCCATCATATTTGGATCCGTTTTCTGGCGAATGGGAAAAGGCCAGACCTCCATTCAAGACCGCATGGGTCTTCTCCAAGTATACCATGATATTTCATCACTTGAAAGTTTTTGCTTTAAATTCATTTCACTACAAACAAGAAAAAAACATGACATATTTTATAGGAACTCCACGTGCACATTTTAATGGTTTTTTGTAAATGGATTCATGTGCATCCTTGCAAATGTAAAAACATCATACATGATCCTGCAAAATAAAAAGATTAGGCGAACGATGCATCATAAAGTGTAAGAACTAAGAAGTATTATAAAATTTTGAAGTTGCCCAAGTATTCTCATCTTTCATGAGTAATTACATGAATTCATTTTTTCCGAAAGGTTGCGGCTATTAACACAGCAATGGCAGCTTTGACGAAGACAGTTGGTGTTTTCCCCAAGGAGCGGGCCATAGTTGACAGAGAGCGTGCAAAGGGTTCTTACCAATTAGGCCCCTACCTTCTATCAAAATTACTAGCTGAAATTCCTGTTAGTGCCTCTTTTCCACTTTTGTTTGGAGCAATTCTCTACCCCATGTCTCGCCTCCATCCTACCATCACCAGGTCTTCTTTTCTCCATTTGTTACAAAATAAGGAGTTTACCATTAATAAACAATCAGAAAAATAAAATTCCATGTGTATAAATAATTAAATATGGAAGGGCTTTCAGGTTTACAGAGTTTGAAGATAAATCTTCAAAATTCTTATTCTCCCTGCCTAATAAAATTTTGGCAAAAACTTAGGTACTCCAATCAATCTGTATCGTTTGATTGGAATGTATGGTGCGAATCTGAATGCACTTGAATGGTACGGATTGATTGGAGTATCCCTAGGTAACATGTTGAAGACTTAACGTGCATTTATTTTTATTTTGTTTGCATCCCTAGGTAACCTCGAAATTTCATCTCCATGAAAAATAAGAACAATTTTTTTTTGCTCTATACACCTTTAGAAGTCGGAGATAGCAGTCTAGACCTCTTTCGCTTTCATTTGAAAATACTGAGAGCAAGTCCTTGCTGTTCTCATTTGTTCATATAGAATTGAGAGATATGGGGAATAAGTGTCATTTCTTCTCGATTTCAGTTTATGTTTCACTTGTAAATAATTTTTTGAAGTCTAATTTTGGCTAGTTTTTACTCGTAAATAAGTGAAAACTTCGATGGTATTTGCGCATCAAAGCTAAACAATATACTTAAGTATGTAGTAAAATGAAGTATGGTTTTTTCCTTCTATTTTTTATTTATTTCAGATTTGCAAAGTTTTGCGGGATTGTGACGGTGGAATCATTTGCCGCATCAGCAATGGGTCTGACAGTGGGGGCCATGGTCCCAACAACAGAGGCTGCAATGGCTCTTGGACCATCCCTAATGACGGTTTTCATAGTCTTCGGTGGATATTATGTAAATTCTGATAACACCCCTGTCATCTTTCGCTGGATCCCTCGAGTCTCTCTCATCAGATGGTATTTAATTTCCCTTATATGTTCTTGCTCTATAATAGCAGTTTGTGTATTCTATTGCTATTATTCTTTTATGATATTGCAAAAGTTTGTTGCTTGGATTTGTTCAGATTGTTCTTTCATTCATAGATCATTACTCTTAAATATGAACTAAAGTCAATAATTTCAAGTTACAGATTCATTAATGATATAATAATTGCCTTTCCCTTGGATCTCTTAGGGCGTTTCAAGGGCTTTGCATTAATGAATTCACAGGACTCAAGTTTGAACAGACGCATTCTTATGACATTCAAACTGGAGAGCAGGTACTCCAAAGTTGCAACTATCGAGTATATTATTATTATTATTATTATTATTATTATTATTGTTATTATTATTATTATTTTGGGTGTGTGTGGGGTAAAAACTTTCTCCAGTGAGCTGGGCTCGTGTTCTTACCATACACAGCTCACAAAGAAGGCTTCTGCCCGCTTACAAGACAAAAGAAAAAAGGACAAATACCTACACACACAAAACAACAACAACAAAGTCTTTATTTTCAAATAAATTAGAATATGCTAGAAATGAAACTCAATCTGAAATGAAAAATCAATATAAAAAATAATAAAATAGTAGTAAATATAGAAGTATCGTAATGATAATAATAATATTAATATTAACAATAATAATAATAACAATAATAATACACAATTCTACAAATCATAAGTTTAAACTAACACTCTACGTCGTTAATACTGGACTAAAGTCGTATAACTATATCACTGCTTCTAAAATTTAGTCTGTCGCGGTTCTAGTATGTGGATCGTTGACACCAACTCTTTGGAGACATTTCATGCTTTTAAGTCCATTTTACGATTTCATCTCATGTCAATTTCGGTCGATCCCTACCTTTCCTCATGTTTTCGACGTGGCTTAAAACAACACTACGTATCGTTACATAAGAGGCGTATGCTGGATATGTTCATACCATTTCAAACGATGTTGAACAAGTTTCTTTTCAATCAGTGCAACCCCAACCTTGTCATGTATATCGTCGCTTCTAATGGGATCCTTTCTTGTATGTCTACATATCCATCGTAACATACACATTTTTGCTATTATCATATTTTGTATGTGTTGTTCTTTAGTAGCCTAATATTCTGCTCCATACAACATTGTGCCTATAGAACTTACCTTCAAATCTGTGGGACCTCCTTGTCGCATAAGATGTCAGATGTTTGTCGCCATTTTATCCAACCCGCTCTTATTTTATAACAAACATCTTGTCAATACTATATAGCATCGATCTCAAATATCTAAAAGTGTTTCTTCTAGGCATTACTTGTCCATCTTCTGATCTAACGCTACCGAACTCGCACTTCATATATTCAGTTTTAGTCCTACTAAGTATAAAACATTTTGATTCTAAAGTCTTCATCCACAATTCTAATTTTCTACTCGCCCCTGCTTTACTTTAGTCACAACGTTATTGTATATATTCTAGATAAGGTTGACATACTTTGTTGGATCTTATTTTGAAGTGCTCACCACATGACCTTTCTCGATATTTTGTAATACGCTTTCTCCAAGTCGATGAATATCATATATAAATCTTTCTTCTGCTCTATGTATCTCTCCATCAGTTGTCTTGTCAAAAAAATCGCCTCCATAGTCGATCAGACAGACATAAAATCAAATTGATTTTGTCGTAACACTTGTCATCTTTCTTAAACGATGCTCAATCACTCTATCCTAAACCCTAAACACACACACTTAGTGTCAATAGAAGAAAATATGGAACATGATAGATAGATAAAAGAAAAAAAGAAGAGGGCAAACCAAGCAAAAGAAACAAAAATATAAAAGCTTAGGTTTTGCAGTCTTAATACCCATCTATAACAATGTCAAACCTATATGGCATTGATACATTAATCCGCTTTCACCCTCAAATTTTTTATTCATCTTCTTCATATTTTTTCGTGATTTTTTATCTATTAAAATTTAGGTACTGGAGAGGTTATCATTTGGAGGAAGCCGCATAAAGGATACGATTGTTGCACAGGGTCGCATTCTGATGTTTTGGTACTGGACCACATACCTAGTGCTCAAGAGAAACAAGCCCAAGTACCAACCTCTCATGCCTCCTCCCTCTGCTCCAACCAAGTCTCATTCCCCGCAGCAGCTCCAACAAATTATTTCCCAGTAATTTTAGTTCCAGAATTTAGGCAGATTCTAGTTGGAAATTTTGTTCTGGTCTGGTTTAAATATGTTTTGCTCGGTTTTATCTAACGCAGTACTTGGTATCATGGCATTGGTACTGTGAGCTACTTAGGTGGTGATGGTTAGCTTATTCTGATGCCATTAATGATGCAACTTCTTCTGGGTAAATAAAGTTGCTTTTTTTCCCCAATTTCCCAGCTGAACTGAGAAACTAAAATCTCAGATAAAGGGCTCGAACTTTATAATTATGTAAAGGTCCTGTTGCTATAAAAAATTATTATGTATCCCCTGCTGTCAAGAATGAAATAGTCAGGGGCGGATTCAGGAATTCCGTCAGGGGGACAAGATCTATTATTTTTTTTCAGAGAGGAACAAAATGATGTATATTTTTAAATATACATGATTATTTTGCAAAAAAATTTAACAAATCGTACAAAGACACAAGCTTATTTTGCAAAAAAAAAATTTCAGGATGGAGCGGTTGCACTCTCTGGCCTTATATAGCTCCGCCTCTGAAAATAGTAGTTTGGGGTACAATAATTTGAAAAATATACCGGGTCACAAAAGGGAAGTTTTGCTAGCATTTGTTATAACCTTCTCTTTTTGCACCAAAAGTATATGTGTTTGTGAATTTGTAAATAACCCGTCTTTGTTATTTTTTTTCATAAAGAAAAATGGTGACACATTTTTAAACCTACAAATTACTTAAAACTAATTAAGTTTCATGGACCAAAGTACTGTTCACCTTTTCTTCTATTAATAACCAAGGACCTTTTCTCAAAAAAAAAAAAAAGACAACTTGAATTCAAACAGAGGTAGTCCCAAATTTTATTAGCAATCAATTATTAAATCAAACTGCCTTGCACAAATATCATATTCGAACTGTACTGTTAGGTTAATATAATAACAGAAGATCTAGCGATCCACTGTGCTTTAATTATAGAGTAAATATAACTGTCTTTCATATTAACGTTCTTCTTACGCGTCTCTCTACTCAAATGCAATGATAAATTATTTTTAATTCTTTGTATAAATATTTTATTGAGTATAAATATAAATACTACTACATTTGAGTATAAAAACTTATATTAAAAAATATAAAGACTACTACATTTTACATTTGAGTATAAAGACTTATATAAAAAGCGTATAAGGGAGACTTGTAAGGGAGGACAGTTAGCCGCTTCCTTAATTATATTTATTAATTAATTATTCAGTAAAGAAATATTATTATGACTTGAAAGTAAAGATTCCGAAAGAGGGAATAAATATGGTATACATAGTAATTACCAATTAATATTCCACCGGCACCGCCCCCTTCCTTTCCTTATCCCACACGCACACACCACACACGCTTTCAGCTTCTTCTCTCTCACATCGAAGCCTATATAAGTACTAGGAGCAAAGACTTGCTAATCAATTGAAATCATCAACATCTCTCTTTTGAAAAAACAAAAGATAATTTTCTGTTCCTTTAAAAATCAAGTCCCCATTAATTCCCTCCTCGCAAACATCTTGAAATTGACATCAGATGGGAACTACTATTTTCTCAAATAAACCTTCCTTTCTTAGAGGCACTAATAATACTCCATTTCCATCAAAATCTATTCAGTTGCACCGGTACCTCATAGTCATACCCCACTCGCCGGAGCAATCACGAGCCATACGATTAACTGCAAAGAGAGATATTCACGATGGAGATTTCAACGGTTCAAAGGTAGACACTGACATGTTTATGCTTCGAAGAAGGATGCATGACATGGAGACACATGAGGCGAAACTAGAAGCTCAAAAATGTTGGATGGAATGGGAGAGAGCATGTTATGATAAATACTGCTCTGACGTGTGCGCCTTCATTGGATTGGTACACCTGTTGCTGGTGAACAGTAGGCCTAGTGTTGCGATTGCTATGCTGGTGTTGCTCATGTCTAGCGTACCAGCTTCCATGATCATGGTTTTGTTACATTTAGGTGGATTTTGTCATTGATGTACATAGCCATGCAGCTTGTTTTGATATATTTGTGAATTTGTGGCGGGATATATAGTCATAATTTGTGTTATAATATTAGATATGAGAAAAATTGGTGCTTGGTTCTTTCAGGGTCGGTTCTGAGCGATTTGAGGTCGGGGGCGAATATTTTTTTCCATAGTTTTTGAATAGAACCTTTCTGAAATTTTAATTTTTCTTCTTCCTTTCTTTTTGTGTTTCTTTTTTCACCTGATGCATATTTTTTAGGAAACATTGATTCAAATTAAAAGAAAAACAAATATATTAGAAGTATACAACCTGACTTGAAAGCCTCCTCTAAGCCTCTGACTTGAAGTTCCTGAATCCTCAGCAATCTAATCACTTCAGTGACTTCACCTCTATCACCTGTAAACATTGAACAATGAACAGAAAGAGTTAAAAGATTTATCGTCATACCAGTGTAGCAATACCAGTAAAACAGAAAATCTATAACTACAAATCCTAAAAAGATTAAAGAGAATCTAAAACAGAAAATCTAAAAGATTAAAACTAAAACAGTTCATCAGATCTGAAAAAACAGATCTCAGAAGTAAAAAAACAGAAAATCTAAAACAGTAAAAAAAGAAGTAAAGGGAGAGTAAAAAAACAGTTCATCAGTAGAAAAACAGAAAATCTAAAACAGTAAAAAAAATTTAGGGAGGGTAAAAAAAACAGTTCATCAGATCTAAAAAAACAGATCTCAGAAGTAAAAAAACAGAAAATCTAAAACAGTAAAAAAAAGTAAAGGGGAGTATCGGTAAAAAAACAGTAAAAAAACAGAAAATCTAAAACAGAAAAAAGTAAAGGGAGAGTAAAAAAACAGTTCGTCAGATCTGAAAAACAGATCTCAGAAGTAAAAAAACAGAAAATATAAAACAGTAAAAAAAAGTAAAGGGGAGTATCGGTAAAAAAACAGTTCGTCAGATCTGAAAAACAGATCTCAAAAGTTAAAAAAACAGAAAATCTAAAACAGTAAAAAAAACAGTAAAGGGAGAGTAAAAAAATAGTTCATCAGATCTGAAAAAACAGATCTCAGAAGTAAAAAAAAACAGAAAATCTAAAAGACTAAAACAGTAAAAAAAAGAAAATCTATTAGACTATGAAGTACCGATTTTTAATTTAACTTTGAATTTTTGAAGGCGTCGGGCCACAGGCCATAGTCGTCAGCCGTCGAGAAGAGAGGCGGTGGGGGAGTTGGAGAAAAGGGAGAGAAGAGAGGTGGTGGGACTGGGATAGTGGGACTGTGGGTGGGAGTCGGAGAAAACGGAGAGAATAGAGGCGGTGGGAGAGTGGAACTGTCGGAGGAGTCTCGGATAAAACTAGAAAAGGGAGAGAAGAAAGGGAGGCGGGTAGGTGGCTGGGAGAAATGGGAGAGGAGTCGGGCAGAAGGAGAAAAGGGAAGAAGAGAAAAGTTCGGCTGGAAGAAGAGGAGTAAGGGTTTTATTAGATTGGGGCTGGCTGAAAGACTGGAGAAAGTAACGGACAGCCAGAAAAAATATACAATAGGCCCATATTTACGTAGCAATTGATTTTTGAAATGGGCCCCTCGTGAATCTGAGGCTCGGAGCGATCGCCCAGCCTACCCTGGGTCAGGGCCGACCCTGGGTTCTTTGAGGTTGTTGGTGTATATACGAAGATTTTATTCAGGAATCGAGGTAGGATTTTAGGTTGGAATTGTTCATATCTAAAATATTGTCTATAAATTTTATTAGAGGTGGTTAGATTTGTCAATACCTATGAAAAATATAAGAGAATACTTGAAAAAACATTATCTATGAACTTTGTGAAAAAATATTAGAGATGGTGGAAACTCCTTATCCCTTATCTCCGCCCCTGATTTTACTAATATGATTAGTTCCAGTAAACAAATGGCACTTTTGTTATGTATAGTGATGGGTTGATCTGGTAAAGCACAAAAGGGTCATTTTCTTTCATTTCTTATTTAATTTTATATGTACAGACATAGTAGCATTAATATTAGTGTTATATTTGTATCTTCCTTGGGAAAAGTTCTATTTTAATTAATAGCACTTGAATAATAATAAAAAATGCGAATCAAATTAGTTGTTGAACTTTCTTAAAAAAAATATCAAACTGAATCATGTTATATATGCCACTTTAGCTTGTAAACTTTTAAATTTAATATCTAAACTTTTATTTGCATTAACTCAATCCACGGCACATTAACTCGATCCATTCCGCTAATATGATCCAAATTTGTCATTTTTCCAAGTAAAAAAATTAGTTCAATATTTTTTTTAATTAAGTTCATGAATGTGGTATCTAGTATGGATGGTTAGTGATATTGTGCCTACCGCTAAGATTGCAGGTTCAAGCTCTAACAAAATTGAGAAAAAATTGAATGTCGAATCCGACCTCTAATATAAAAGAGTCTTCAATAAAAAGATAATAAGTTCGTAAACTAATTTGACGTAAATCAAAGTTTAGATACCATTGAGTTGTTTTTATTTAAAGAAAGTTCGAGAAACTAATCTTGTTCTTTTTTATGTATAGGGACTAGTATGTTACAAAGAAAAATTCAGGAATTAATTTTGATTTTTTTTACTATGTATTAAGGGCTAATATAGTTCAGTTTTGATTCTTTTGGAAGTTGAAATCAAGAAGTTGGTGCAAATGAAAAATTTAAAAGTAAAAAAGCTTTGAGGACCAAAAGTAGTAAATTTTCTTTTAATTAAGCAGGGCAGTACTTCTCTATTAATTATTTAGAGTTAACTCCATTTAATATTGTGGACCTAATTAAGTGAATTAAATGCAAATTCAAAAATTGCAATTTGCAAATTGTTAATATATCAATATAAATTATAAAAGAGCATGGCTAAAATAATATGCATAGTACACCACATTTAGTACTATGCATATAGATATAGGTCAATAAATTGAGATTTAAGTTGCTCAATAAATTCTTCATATTAAAATATTGTAGGAAATTAAATTTCGTGATTTTTAGAGCTTTCTTGCTATTTTTTAAATATTTTTTAAAAAGAGTCCAGATTTAATACTACAAAAGTGTCATTTCTGAACTGTTTTTAAAAAATATTTAAAAAATAGCAAGAAAACTCTAAAAATCACGAAATTTTATTTCCTACAATATTTTTATATGAAGAATTTATTGAGTAACTTAAATATCAATTTAATGACTACATTAAATACAAATAACTCCAATAGTACGTTATGTGGTGTACTATGCATATTATTTTAATCATACTCGTTATAAAATATAAAATAATAAGATTTCCTTAATTATCAATTGGGAATTTCGGAGTAACTCGTCAAAATCGATCAAATCAAATCATCAAAGTGGACTTGTTAAACGGATTGCTTTCCCAGAAGATGCCACAAAACTTGCTTGGTATGTTAAATTGAGTTCAAATCAATCAAATCATCAAAGTGGACTTGTTATTTCTCACGCGTAATGATCCAACGGCCAACAACACTTCCGTGTCTCTGTTCAAAAATCCAAAGGGAAATAATATCTACTTATCGCATAATCTTTTAATGAAAATATCATTACTTTTCTTCAAAGGAGAAAGAGAAAAAAGGCTCGTTGCAACTGAAATGGAACAATGGAAAATGTTTCACTTTCATTTCCAGGCTACCATTAATAATCATTGGCAGCTCAGTTCTTATATTATAATTATTAATTATAATTGTAAACGGCTAGAAGATACCATTACAAACATTTTTATGAAGTCAGTTATATATGCTCTGCACAATTTCTGGCAGATCGATGCATGTTAACTGTTAAGCTTTGCTGTATGCGCATCAGCGCATGTGAAGAATAGCAAAAGAATCTCCTGAAAATCTCCAATAATAATAAATTCAAGTTTGAATTAAAATTTGTATTTAATTATTCAATTAATAAAACCACCGATACGCTGTGTCGCCGCGGCCCCTTTGAATTGGTTTACTGTTTACTTAATTAATAGTTAGTTAGTATTCACTAATAAATTCTTTAATATATTGTTTATCATTGGATATGCAGATGAGGTGGGCCCAGGCCGGTGCTGAGAAGGCCAGATTTACAGTAGAACGCGCCGTGTGGCCTTCCGTGTGTTCGCTTACTGTTTCAGTCCACTGAAGTTTAAAAGTTGCCCTATAATATTTGGTGTAAGTGTAAAGTTGTTGCTAATATGTGAAGAAACAACCCGGTTCATGATTGGGCACAGTTCGAAGAGCAAGCTTGATATTGAATTGAAACGCAGGTAAGTAGCTTAGGCTAAAACGCGGTTTCTACGTAGAATTGGGTTTGCTTAATCTATTCTTAGGAGTTAAGATTCCATGCATCTCACACATGCATTGCATGATGGCATGATGGCATGATGCATGTCTGATGTACCCATCCCCCTCGGCATCCGAAGATATTATAAATATGTTGCAACCAATCGAAGTTTTGTCATTACAAGAAACTTGGCTTATAACAGCAAACTAGACGATAGCTAGATCGAAACCATGGCAGCAACCAGTTGTCATAGTCATACACTACTACTACTACTTCATTCCACCTTCCCAACAGGCTCTCACGGTACTCGTCCTCGCTTACTCCCCGTGAAAAGGTCGGTAATCAGCTGCAGCTACAGGAGGAAACATCCCGGGCATCGCCTCGTTGACGAGAGCATGATCACACTCAGAAAGAGGATGCATGAGGCGAAGCAAGCCGAGATGAACTACGAACCCCCTTCAGACTGGATGGATTGGGAGAAGCGCTATCACATGCAGTATGGCACCGATGTTTTCGAACTCATCGCAATTTTGCAAGCCTTGTTGATCAATACAAGGCCTAGTTTCGCCATAGGGATCATGGCCTTATTCACCATCACCATTCCTACCTCTGCAATTTTGGCGCTTCGGTCATTCGCAAATGTGTGCATTTTTCTATGTTCTCATGTCAATTTTTTAACTAATTGATAGGAGAGTGAATGTGGTTATATATATTTTGAAAATTTTCTTCTTCTACATAAAAGAAGTGTATATATAATTATATATCATTAGTTACAAAACAATTAGAGGAGCTTTAAAAAGGATGTAGCAACGCACAGACAGAGTTGTGTGAAGCTCTTAGAATAGGACCACTGCAATTATATCCGGGCCCACTTAAAAGTATGGAAAACTTAAAGATAGCGCCACAAAGTTGTCTATACATATTTTGATATGAGATCTGATAGGTCGATATCAAATATCGATTAATGATATCGATTTTATTACGCTCATTATTTGAGTTATTATGCATGTTAGTTTTTGTAATTAAATAGTTATACATGTTATTTTTTGTACTGAAATAATTATGATATAACATGCATAATAACTCAAATAATGTGCATGATAACTTAACTAAATGTACATAAAAAAATCGGTATCGATAGTTGATATCAAATATGGTATCTACCGAACATTATTCTTTTGATATTTCCATTGCGCAATTCCAAAATCCAAAAAAACAGACACCACCATGCTAGAACGAATCTGTCTAAACGAGAATTTATACAAATCACATTAACTTGATCATATATTATATATAAGAGTTGTTTTATAAGTGAGCATGGCTAAAATAATATGCATAGTACACCACATAATGTACTATGCGCTCATTTGTATTTAATTTGGTCATTAAATTGATATTTAAGTTGCTCAATAAATTCTTCATATCAAAATCTTGTAGGAAATAAAATTTTGTGATTTTTAGAGCTTTCTTGTTATTTTTTAAATATTTTTTAAAAACAGCCCAGAAATGCACTTTTGTAGTATTAAATCTGGACTGTTTTTAAAAAATATTTAAAAAATAGCTAGAAAGCTCTAAAAATCACGAAATTTTATTTCCTACAATATTTTCATATTAAGAATTTATTGAGCAACTTAAATCTCAATTTAATGACCTATATCTATATGCATAGTACAAAATGGAGTGTACTATGCATATTATTTTAGTCATGCTCTTTATTAGTTAAGACGATTTGCAAACAAATTAGCTGTCAATAAAGTTAATTTAAGATTGAACAAATTATATAATTGTATAGAAGATAATAGAGATATAGCTCCTGAAATTTCTAATCTTTTATTGCTTAATGAATGAATACATTTTGAATTCTATACATTAATGAATGAATAAATTTATCAAAATTTTGAAGATATATCTTAAATTTTACAGACACATGAATTTTAATAGAAGATATATCTTAAATTCTATTATTTATGTAATTAATAATTACTTCAAAATAGAAGTTTGATAAAAGAAATATGAATAAGAAGAATAAAGTTTTTTTTACATTATTCATTAATTTTCTTTTTATTAAAATGTGACATCCAAAGAGTATAAGTAATTTTAATAATTAGATTTTGAGTTAACTTTCATGTAATCATTAATGAATTGAGTAAATATGATAATTTTTATATTTTTAAGAATATATAATATTACACTTATTTAGAGAAAATTAAGTAATTTTTATTTTTAAAGAAATATATGGGAAATTTGCCTATAAATTTTTTATATCGTCTCTTATCTATAGACGAAAGTATCACACCAAAATAATTTGAATAATTATTTTGAAAGATGATAATGTTCTGTAAACGCAAACTGTTACTAGCATTGGCAGTTATTAATGGCAAGTCGGCAACGATTTAAAATGCTAGTTTGTAGTGAGTTTTGATGAATCTAATTTAAGAGATAATCGGGAGTACTTGTGAGAACCTTCAACAAATACGGAAATGATACATTGTTCTATGACGATTGCTTCTTTGAAATTCCTCTTGTAACTTGAACTTGTCAGTGTGCACGCTGTAATTTCCGATTCCGCTTGGCTTTTTCTTGTGTTTGCTGCTAAAATTTTCAAGTGGATATTCTACTACGTTGTTAATATACTCAGTCTTTATTTAGCAACCTGATTGCTGAATTCGATTGAGAGATATAGTAATTGATCTCTCTTTCTTTCCCTTTTTCTTTTCTCTCTCTTTTTTTTCGCTTGGAGAGATAAAGTATCTTATTTTTCTGTTGTAATTCCATAAATGATTAGGCAACTAGTAACTGATATTGTAGTATAACAGCAAATTGTTCAAAATGGACAAAATATATACACAATTACTCCCCTGCACCCCTTCTTTTACTTTGATACCTACTAATTAATTAACAGATACAAACTTTTAATTGATACCCACTAATCAATTATTATTTTTTGCTGTAACAGTATCGAAGATTGTTACTTTGATGTCATGATGCCTATGAAGAACCAAATTGTTATGGCAGCTAGTGGGTAAGTTGTTAATTTAAATCTCTAAAAAATTCAGTTGTGTTTGTAATTGAACATGTAAGATATTTTTGTGTGGGATTGATCGAAAATGTGTTCTACTTACTTTACTTTGGAATTTGAAAAAAGTTCTTAATTATTTATTTACTTCATTGTGATGAAAACCTTGCAGGAAGAGACGACGTGGAGCAGAAGACAGTGTCAGGGAAGGAAGGGAAGGAATCAATTGAAGTCGATATTTTGTGTTGAACGAATTTAGTGCATTTTGACAAGAGCTAGACTACGGTGTTCTGCAAAGTACACCCTTTCATGTGTTCTGAATTTTGATTCGTTCGATCTCGTCAATATTCGTGCTGCTAGATAGACGGAGTCGCTCCGTCAAAAAATTAAAAAAATGAAAATGTTGGTGCTGCTGCATCGCGCCTCTCTCTCTCATCCCTCCATTGTATTCGAACTCTCTCCCAAATCGACGCTGTCGACGATCCGAGAAAAAAATCAAACCCTAGAACTCTCTCCCAGGAGCATCAACTCGACAACCAAGGAGATTCTTTAACCTAGATCGTCGCTCCTCTCTTACCTTAGAACTCTCTCCTTGGAGCATCAACCCTAGAACTCGCACCTTCGCACCACTCCTCCTCAAACCTAACCTAGATCGCCGCTCCTCTTTCAAGATAGACGGCGACGACACTTTCAGCACCTCGACCACCTGTACAACTGGTTACCAGTAAGTGAGTTTTCGACTCTTTACCGACACTTCACCTTCGATGCTTTTTTTTGGATTTGATTCTAGGGTTACCAGTAAGTGTTTTTTCGTTTGTTCAATAATGATGCATCACTTTTTCTTTTGGTCGATTCTCTAATGCTGGTTGCTGGTTCAGAAGAATAGAATTACCAGTAAATTGAGATTCTTTTTCTTTTGGTCGATTCTGTAATGTTGGTCGATTTTGTAATGTTGGTCGATACTTTTTCTTTTGACTGATACTCGATAATTGAGATTCTTTTTAAAGATATCTAATGCATTGCAGATTGGAGAAGTATTTGAAAAATGAAATCAAAACTCGAGGGCAGCTGCTACTCACCAGAGGATTTACTGTACAATTGCAAAAAAAATGTAAGCTTCCATGTGAAGTGAAAATTTCTGGTACTTCAAGTAATCCGGATCGAGCATTTTTTGCTTGTTATTGTAAGGATGGCAGCATCTTCCGTGCCTGGTGTGATGAAGTCTATTTTAATCTTGTTGTTATTGGTAAACAACTTGCGCAATGTGAACGTCGTATCACATTTCTTACAAAAGTTGTGATTGTGGGTTTCATAGTGAACTTCTTTGTGATTGTACTTGTTAAAGTTGAAGAATGTGTAACTTAAGTAGTTCATCTAATGGGATTTGTGTAACTTAAGTAGTTCATGTAATGTGATTTGTGATTGTTAGTTAGCACTTGGTGACATTTGCAAAACTTAAGTAGTTCATGTAATGTGATTGGTGAATTATGTAATGACACTTTATCAGTTCATGTAATTGGTTAGCTGGCATGATTTCTATGTTACTTAGCACTGTATCTATGTTAGTTTGTACTTTATCAGTTACTTAGCACTTTATCAGTTCATGCAATTGGTGTCATAGAGCAACCTTTCAAATACATAAAACAATACAATGATCAGTTCAGGCAAATTATCAGTTCAGGCAACTTTTCAAATACATAAAACAATGCTTACGTAAAACAATACAATGATATACATGCTTGCATAAAACATTACATAAAACATTGGTCTACATGCATTTCGCAATGCTTGCATAAAACATTGGTCTACATACATAAAACAACATTAAACAACTATCATAATTCCAAACAACATAAAACAACATTGGTCTACATGCTTTCTGCTCTTGAAACACAATACATAAACCAACAAAAAACAACATAAATCATGAAAAATGCTTTCTGCTCCAACGACTAACACTACATCAAACAACATAAAACAACAACAGATCAACTAACACTGCATGCTCTACACGCTTGCATCTTCTTGCTCCACCGATTTTTTCTTTGCACTTTCCAAATCCTTTAGACGCTGAAATGGTACAAATGGTATAAGTAAGCTGATATGAGAACAGATAATTAATTAATGTACAAATTGGTCTACCTTAGGGCAAGTTCTTCTATTATGATCCTCTTTACTATGGCAATAGCTGCAAGTTCTTTTCTTCCGTATTGCTTGCCCAAATGGTGCCAAAAACCTTCCCGATCTTTTCGATCATCCCTTACACTGCGATAGAGGAGGATCCAAATATGAATGTGCTGTTGACTGATCAACTTGCTCGTTCATTTCACAAGGCGCACCATCACAATGGTCAGAAACTGAAACAACAAAAACAATAAAAAATAAATAAATGGGTGTGTGAACAGAAACTGAGGCAAAAAAAACTAAGGATAGAATGCCACTATCAAAAGTCATAGAGCAACCTTTAAAATATCAATGTACCATACCAATAGCCATGTACCAGTAAATGAAGAAGTATAAGCCAAGGAGGTAGAGCACTAGCCAGTATATGGAAACCTTTAAACTGAGCAATTGACTTGAAAAAAAAAAACTAAGCAAGTTACCTTGTCTGTCAACAGGAAGTAGAGGGCTAATTTCCATCTTCAGCTCTTTGATTTTGGACAACACAAACTGAAAATTAGCCTCAAAATTTGCAGCTATTTCTTCAAGTTCCTTTAGCGCGAGACGTATTGTAGTCTTTCTAAACCCTTGCAGTTCAGCCGATTCACCATGCTCCATGCTTCTATCAACAGCAGATCTCTTCGCATTAGAGTTGGCACCCTTGCACCATCTAGCCAAAATGTAATGTCTGGAGAGGTGCTCCATACCCACATGATGCATCACTTTTATGGCATGTTGACACAGAAAACCTTCAAACTCAAAACCTTTACAATTACATGAGAAGATATCATTGGTTCTGTCAACATCAACAAGAAACGATTCAGGTACCCAACTCGGGACAAAATGATTTGTTTTGATGCTAATCTCATAGTGTTTATCCTTCTCTAGCTCAATCACAACACCCAAGGCACTCTCTTTTAGTATTTCTTTGAACACCGCATAATTATTTCTTGTGTAAACACTGCGTGCCTCGTACTCTATGGGATACTTGGACCACAACCGTGGAACCTCATCAATATTTTTTATATCTTCGTCACTTTCTTTATCCCAAATTCCCTCTATCATAATTCCAACATGCTTTACAAACTGATAAATGGATGTGTGATTATCTAGCCATAATTTCATCATAGAATTCATACTTTCACTTCGTTAAGTGGTTGACATATCTGCAAAAAAATTATCACGAAAATATGCAGGAACCCATTCGGATCGTTTATCCCAAATTACCTTCCAATGGCCAATGTTCTGAATCTTGAAATCCTTCAACATCTTTTCCCAAGCCGATTCAAATTCTGGCACTGTCAATGGCCGATTAATTACTGCCTTGAACTCAGCCTCTAACCTTGGATGCATTTCATAATGCTTCAAGAAGTGTTCCCTTGCTTTTCGCATCACATGCCATTGACAACATCTGTGTACAGTGTTTGGAAATACCTTCTTAATGGCAGCCCTCATTGCACCATCTTGATCAGTTATGATACATTTTGGATGCTTCTCATACATTGCCTCCAACCATGTTCGAAACAACCACTCGAAATTCCACTCCTTCTCTGATCTAAGAAGAGCCATACCAAAAAATATTGTTTGTTTGTGATGGTTTACACCAAGTAATGGCGCCAATGGCATGTTGTATGTGGTATCGAATGTGACGACGTCTCCGAACTCAAGATATGCTCTTCTAGCCCTACCATCCACCCAAAATATATGTCTTGTCCGTCCTTCTTCATCTTTATCTATGACATAGAAGAACTCCGGATCTTCCTCTTGCCTTTGCATAAAGTAACCCAAGGCAGTTTCGACATCCACTCCAATAATTATCCGATTCTTTTTTGCAATTTGGTTACTAACATCTTTTTTCTTAAAGTTAAGTTGCCTCTTACCACCCTTCTCTGAACCAATGTACTCATATATGTTTGATGTACCCATTTTGTGAGCATTCAAATCATCAATCATTCCTCTGTCTTCTTGACTCAAGCCCTTTTGTGAGCGCAGGTTTCTGATTTTAGAGGGAGTAGTGATCAGATCATGATTATGGTTTTCGATGAAAACAAAAACTATCCAAACTCTTGTAGTTAACAATTTAACCCTAAGAGAAGCCTTGCAATTAGTCCTTCTAGTCCTGTGCTCCCTCTCGGGTGTTGTCAGACTATTTGTTGCAATCTGCCCTTTTAATTCTGCTCTTTGGCGCCTAGAATATCCCTCCTTTGAGCAAACAAATCTAACAGACGAGACACCTTTTTTGATGAAGATGTGGTTGCCCTGCGGATGCTAAAACCAACACAACAGCCATATCGATTGTATAATTTATACGCCTCCTCGGATGTGTTAAATTGCATGCCTAAATAAGGCCGCAATTTATCCAATTCACCATGCCCTCCCATTTCTGTTTCATCTCTCCCATCTTGTATGTCATGTACTTCTTCTTCCTCCTCTTCTTCTCCTCCTTCTTCATATTCTCCTTCTTCTTCCTCAATTATAGTATGATCAAGAGTAATCAATTCTTCAAATGCAATATAAGGATCATCATACTCCACTTGTATTACAAATACAGAAAAGCAATGTAAGGATCTGACTCAATGAAATTATAACTATATGTTCTGCTGAAACTTCAAAGAAATTATACCCGAAGCTTTACTGCACCATTGTCACTTGTGCCTGATGAGCATAAGAAAGGAGTTGAGCCTACAAATGCTGTACTTGAACCAACTTCGGTTGATCTCTCGACATGTTCTTCTAATCTCATACCTTGCACATTATCATTGTACTTCTAATGAAATTAACTATACCTTGCACATTATCACTGGACTTCTAATCTCATACCAGTGTGCCTATTATCAATTCAAATAAAATGGCTGCATACTTAAGAGACCATGAATTTTAGTAGCAATTAAGATACTAATGTCGACGCAGAGAAGGATTAAATAATGCATAAAGGATTTGAGTATTAACTTACTGTTGAACTTAATGTTGAACCAGCAACCAGCATTAGATAATCGACCAAAAGAAAAAGAATCTCAATTTACTGGTAATCCTATTCTTCTGAACCAGCAACAAGCATTAGAGAACCGACTAACAGAAAAAGAATCGCGTAAGTATTGAACAAACGAAAAAACACTTACTGGTAACTCTAGAATCCAATCCAAAAAAAAGCATCGAAGGTCAAGTGTCGGTAAAGAGTCGAAAAAACACTTACTGTTAACCAGTTGTACAGGTGGTCGAAGGTGCGAAGGTAGGAGAGGAGCGACGATCTAGGTTAAAGAATCTCCTTGGTTGTCGAGTTGATGCTCTAGCGACTGCTATGTTGTGCGAGAAGAGGAGACAAGGAGGGCGATCCACGACGAAGGAGAGGGAGGCCCAACAGGTTGGATTGGATTTCTAGGGTTTGATTTTTTTCTCGGATCGTCGACAGCGTCGATTTGGGAGAGAGTTCGAATACAATGGAGGGATGAGAGAGAGAGGCGCGATGCAGCAGCACCAACATTTTCATTTTTTTTAATTTTTGACGGAGCGACTCCGTCTATCTAGCAGCACGAATATTGACAAGATCGAACGGATCAAAATTCAGAACACAGGAAAGAATGTACTTTGCAGAACACCGTAGTCTAGCTCTTTTGACAATGTAGTGCATTTTGTTTAGTATTTTGATTACTTGAATTTCCTGTTCTGTAATGGGTATTTTGAATATGTAAGAAAACTAGGTACAAGTGTTATTTGAATTATGGATATCTTTTGGTTACTGTGTATGAAAACTGGGTAATTAATGGTGATGTTTCAATTTGCCATTCTGTAATGGTGTTGTTGCAAGGGAAAAAAATTACCGTTAAGAATATTAGTACATATATATTACATCAATACAATCATTACTGTGTATTTTGAATATATTCTGCTGTTACTGGTGTAATTAATATATATGTTCTGTAATGGTGTAATTGATTTAATATATATGTAATATATATTTCAATTTGCACATTTCTAGTATTTTGCATATGTTTGAATTTCCTATGTTGAATATGTTCTTGCACAGATTATAGTATTTTGATCAAATGTGAAATTTCAAAATCAGAATCTTGGCTTTTAGATATGTTCTAAAATTTTGCACATGTTCTAATAGATGCCAAATGAAGTTTGTTGTTTGCTTTTATATTTATTAAAATCAGAAAGTTTGTTGTTTTCTCAAATAAAGTTTGTTGTCTGCTTTTATTTGCAAATGAACAATAGTCTGAACTCAACTCTTGAAGAAAAGTTTAGAAAATCTTTCAATTGGCAAATTAAGTCAGAAGGCATGGAGTGAACATGAGTGAACGAAGGCGAGAGGAGAAAAATACTTTCTAATTCAAAAAAAAAATTTAATCATCTTCAAATTTTAATTTATCATTTTTAATGATTTCTTTATATCATGATCAATTAATGAGATACGAAAAAAGAATTGGATTTTTTCCGATACTTCAACTTTTGAAAGCGATTAATATTTATATCATTATTTTGAAGCCATTTTAAAAAATTCAATGCACATTTAAAAATTTAAAAAGAAAAAATCATCCCATGAGATTCTAATATAAACCAACTATTGTGTCTAGATTCTAAATACCCTAGTTTTACTCATGAAAGTTGTCTAAATTATTCAAAAAATTATTAAACATGATTTGGCAGTTTGATTTGCATTTAAAACAAACTGTAAACTCTGTTCTCATATTGTTAACAAGTTGTCAAGACACGAATGCATTGGCCAAAGTGGTGCATTAGGAGCAAAAAAAAATTGTACATTGCATCTCCTGTACTCGCTTAAAGCAAGTAGCAAAAGATAAAAGCAATCAACCAATATAAAATAAAGACAAACCTAAAACACCCAAGCTCATTCAAATCTAACAAAATAAGTTACAACCTTCATTAATAATTACAAATCTCTCAAGAAAAAAAAACGCAAACACAGCTGAAGCCACTGCAAAATAGTGAAGAAACATGTAAACAGCTGTACAATAGATCGCCCCCAACACACACAGACACAATTATTTGTAGATGCAGATAACATTAGGATCCTACAAGAGATTGGAGATGCAGATAACCTCAATATAATCAATTACACCAGTAACAACAGAATATTAGTACATATATATTACATCAAATCTACCACATTTCAAGGAAAAAAAGAATATATATTACATCTAAGCGAAAGGTAATATGTTAAATCATATACATACACAGTTAAGAAAAGAAAAAGAAAATAATATTACAGTTAGAAGGTGACAAGAATCTATCAGAAATTAATGCTTTATCCACCGATGAGAACAAAATCCAACGAGAAAGTAAATCTGGATTCCACTGCCATTAATCAATAGAAATATAACAGAAAGCAACAGACTATTCAGTATCAAAACAGAATAAGCTAATGAGTGAAAATAGAACCTAGTTAATGGCCGGATAATAAAGATTATTCATAGATCCATGATTATACAAAAAAGGAAAAAGAAAAGGGGTGTGAAAAATGGTGAGAGAGATAGAGCTCCCTTCAATCCAAAGAAAGATCAGAAGAGGCTGATGCAGCTCCGAGGTTATGCAAGCCACAAACCCACCTCACAAATCATAA
>CAXKVX010003382.1:0-33080 GCA_964058865.1 Eleocharis quinqueflora | reverse complement strand
AATGCATGTATTTAGTACTAATTGCATATATGAATTTAAATTAATTGTACAAATACTTGATAACGTGAAATTAAAAGCTTATTGATTGCATGTGTCTAGAATATCACATTAAAATTTTGTAATTGGAAGACAAAAACTCATAACTGAATGCATGGATATGGAACTAATTGAACACATGGAACTAAAAAATTAATGAAATAGGCTTCAAATTAATGAAAAATCAGGATTGTTGAAACCGTTCTACATTCACATTGATTTTTTCTAATTTTTTAATTTTTTAATTTGTTCAATATAAAATCAAACAATCAAAATTTGACAATAAATAAATGCATAATTCATAAACATTTAATACTTTGATGACTTGATTTTTTATTAAACGAATTAAAAAATTAAGAATTTTGATATATATTTATATCACTTGTTATGTAGTCAACTTCGTTATTTTTTTCACCAACTTTAACTCATCAATATTCTTGATGAGCTTAGGAGTACACTAATTTTACTCAATAAACATTATCGGTAAATTCAGATGTTTTTAGACCGACAAATAAAAGTTCAACCAGCGATACTTAAGGGAAAAAAATAGAATCAACAAAGACACAATATTATTTTTTTCTTCTACAAAAGAGAAATATAAAAAATGAGAAAGAGAAAGAACCAAGGGCAGTGACGGAGCCAAGGCTGGTTAGATAGAGGTGGCAATCGGACGGGTCGGGTCGGACGAAATCGGATCGGGTCGGGTAGTTTGACTTTCTACGGAAGTCAGGTTACGAGTTGGGTCGGACGAGATCGGGTTGGGTCTCGAATCGTCGAGTGTCGATAACTTTCGGGTGACGAGTTAGGTCTGGCGAGGTCGGGTATCGGGTCGTTGAGTGCCGACAACTTTTGGGTTACGAATTGAGTCAGTCCAAGTCGGGTCGGTCTCGGGTCACGGGTCAGGTCGGGTCTCGGATCGTCGAGTGCTGACAATTTTCCGATCATGGATCTGGTCAAATCTCGGATAATTGAGTGTTAGTTTTTCCAAGTGTTGAGTCAGGTAGAGCGAGATCAAATCCTCATGTATCGTTTGAGATTTGTTTATGGTTCAGGTCAGGTAGGTCATGTTACGAGTTCTCAAACATCCATTCGGATTGTGTTAGGGGTCATCTCAGATCGGGTCGAGTCGGATTTGGGTCTTTCGATGTCGCATCAAATCGAGTTGCGAGTCATCTCATGTCGGGTCAGATCGAGTTTCGGGTCCATATGTGTCGCTTCGGATCGAGTTAGGGTTATCTTAGGTCTGATCAGGTCGGGTTCCAGTCCATATGTGTCGCTTCGAATCGAGTTACGGGTCAAAGCAGGTCGGGTCGGGTCAGGTTCTGCCACCTCTTGGTAGAGCCGTAGAGGTGGAAGAACTCGACCCGGCCCGACCTGAACCCGACCCGAGACGACTTGTAATCCGAGATGACGCGACACATGAGGACCCTAGCCCGACCCGATCCGAGACAACCCGTAACTCGAGATGGATCCACACATGATAAAACTTGTAAATTGATCTAATCCTATCTTGTCCATATCATAATATAATTATACTAACAAATTAACATCAAAGAAAGTCAGATTTACTAACACAATTCAATAACGCTATCCGATCTTGTCTGATTGAACTTAAAACTCAAAATAATACTTGAAAGTTGTCGGTGCAACCCGACCGGGTCTCGTCCGACCCGACCCAAGACCCGAAAGTTGTCGATGCAATCCAACATGAAACCCGACCCAGTCTCGTCCGACCAGACCCATCACCCGAAAAAATCGACGCGACGCGACCTCGCCCGACCCGATCCATGACCGAAAAGTTGTTGACACATGACGACCCGACCCCAACTCGACTATGTAGACGATCAAACTAACCCGATCCGAACTCGTCCGACTGACCCGACTTGTCACCTCTACCTCTAGGTTAGGGGAGGCACTCACCCTTTCATGATTTGTAAAAATATTTTATTTAATAATAATATCAGAATTTTCCTCTCTTTCATCTCAAATGATGTCTAAATGATTTGAGTGATTGAACTTATTTCCTACGTAATTGTTAGTCCGATTTCATAACTGACCGGAGGTACAGTAGCTCAAAATGTTAGCTCTCTAAAAGAACTCAAAGAAGTTAAAATAAGTTCAATCAATCACATAAACATGTATAGAAAGTTAAAATAACCCTCACTAGTCACTACCTCCAAATTAAAAAAGAAGAAACGTGCATACATTCACCTAAGAATTTACACAAAACGTACCCGTGTATATCGTTGAATGTTGAGTTGTAGAGTCGCATTTATCGTAATCATTTAAAACTGGATTGACTCTCGACTTGTGTGTTGTGACCTTGTGGAGTTGTGGTAAAAAAGTTAAATTGTTAACATGTTATTGGGTTGCCTCGCTAGTCGCTACACGTTTACGTTTCGCATTGATAATTTCAAGATTTTATCCGGGTTTTATTGCACTTTTCCTCGCTACTCGCTAGCTAGATCTATAAAGTGGAGACATTATGAAGTTTTGACCTAGCTAATAAATTATGGGCTTGGTCGTTGTAAATTGGGCCTTGGTTTTATCATTCATCGAGTCATTTAGAAAATTTTAACTACTCCAAATTAATGGTTTTCATAAAAAAATTGACACGTTGTGGCTGATTGTAATAATTTTACTACAAGTGATATTGTTACGTTAAGTGTTTTGTATGTCTGGTAACACGTTTTTGTGTTTTTTTTTGACGTATTCTCTTATATTGTATTGAAACTGTACATTAGTTTCCAATGAACCTAACTTGATCGCCTCTTTCTATAAATATTAAATAATAACTCTTCATACATATTGTATTGAATAGCATAAAGAAGAAGATAATTTTTTTAGGAAAGAAAATTGAAAGAGAGAGACAAGAAAAAGAGATGAAACTGTTAATTATATCGTGTTATTTCTTTTTTTATAAAGAGATTACAACTCAATGTAGAACCTAGGGGCCTATGTGCTTAATTAATTTCTATCGGTTCAATCAAATAGAGACCTAAATTGCAAATTTCACAAACTATGACAATCAATTCAATTTATGCAATTCACCAAGCAATTCAATCAATTCTCTAATTAAGCAATTCAAGCACAACTCAATTCAATTCACAAACAATTCAAGCAATTTAAACTAATTGAATTGAGATAAATGTAAATAGAGAAAAGGGAAAGAAATGCTCAATCGCGTGTTGACAGAGTTCGGCTTGCACAAATGCCTCGCCTACGTCTCCGGGTCCTCGGCGCCCCCGCTTCTTGCGGTAACAAGCTCGGTCCGCTCCACTAAACAAAAACTCGCTTGCTTAGCGTACAACTTCGGAATTAGGGCTCTCTTACACACACCGGTGGAGCCGCCAACCCTAACCCGATGCCGGACTTTATCTCTCTTACACACACCGGTGGAGAATCGAGCCGACTTCCTTGAACTCACTTACACACTCCGGTGGAGCTCAAGGCAACACACACACACTCACAATTTGACAATTTCTAAATGGAAGATTTAACAAGACAATCACTCAAACAAACAACTCTCTATAATCCCTAGATTAGATTTAGCTAATTAAACTTGGGATTAAGAGCAAGGATTTGGCTAAGGTTTAGAGCTCAAAGGTTGCTGTAAAAATGGTGTTGAATGAATAGAATAATCAGCAGCTACAATTGTTGAGGGAGAAGGGTTTATATATGGCTCAATTCTGGCCAACAGCAACTCTGCGCAAGATAGCGTTATAACGCTATCTTCTATAGAAAAGATAGCGTTATAACGCTATCTTGAATATGGACAAAAATTATGACCGTTGGTACCAATTTTCTGGTAGCGTTATAACGCTAAGTTATGTACAAAGCATAGCGTTATAACACTATCTAGTGCCAGGACAAGAAATTTGACCGTTGGGATTTGTCTGGCGTTATAACGCCAAAGTTAGCGTTATAACGCTATACCAAATTCCTACAGAAATTTCAGTACTTAGCCAGTTTTTGGCACCTCAACTTAACTTGGCATTATAACGCTATATTTAGCGTTATAACGCTAACTCTCTGGAAGTTTAGGTTGATTATTTTGCTACTAATTTAAATGATGTTTTTGATCAAATAAAATTTATATTCCTAAACTTAAAATATATCTAAGACATATTCTTGATGTTTTGGAATTTTATTGATTCAAATTCTATTTTAAAATTCAGTTTGAACATTTCAGCAATTTAGCGTTATAACGCCAAAGTTAGAGTTATAACGCTATCTCAGTTCGATGTAGGGTTTGGCCAGAAATTACCATTTTGGTCATCTAGCATTATAACGCCAAGTTTAGCGTTATAACGCTATACACTGTTTGGTTCAGATTTCCTTGCTCTTTTCAGTCCCAAATTTAAATAAACTAAAATCTAAATACCCTAAGCATGTCTTCATTTTGATCTTGATCTTCATGCTTGAGTGTCTTCATCTTCAAACGACCATAACTTTTGACTCGTAACTCCGACTTCAGCGTTCTTCATGGCGTTGGAAAGCTCACGACGAAATCTACAGTCAGTAGGGGCTAGCCCGTACAAGATCACTTTTAAGCCCATCGGAGATTGTTTGAAGCCTCAAAACTCCTCTTGAATATTTCCTACACAATTTCTCAAAAGACAAAGCTTTGTAAAATTCAAGATCGTTTTGCAAATCAACAAATACAAGAGCTTGTTTGAGCCAACACTCAATACAATAACTAATTATCTGAACAAATAACGAATAAAATCATATTCACTAATTAAAAGAACACAATTATATTTTAAAGAATTTAACAGTCTTCAGCATAGTTGTCCAGTCCATCAACACTGGAGGTGTCTAGTGTTGTTAGTACTTCTTCTGCAACCTCTCTCAAACTCAGGGGTTGGATATCATTGTGAATTTGGATCGTGGAAGTTGAAATCTAGCCTTTGGCAATCTTTAGTTAAGAAGTCTTCTAATTGATCGGCTAAACACATGAAGTTTACTGAAATTTCTTGGCTGCAAGCTTTTTACTTACAAAATAGTAATCCAACTCGATGTGTTTCGTTCTTGCATAAAAATAAGGTTAGCAGCAAGAAATGTAGCTTCTAAATTGTCACACCAAAGAGATGAAGGTTGAGATGAGATATACTCCGATTCAAAAATAAGAGAATGTAACCAAATTATCTTAGTCGTTGTTACAATCATACTTCTATATTATGCTTATGTTGAGAATCTAGATACAATGTGCTATTTCTTAGAGGATCATGACACTAGATTGGGACCAAGGAAAATGACATAGTTTGTGGTTGATCTTCTGCAGTCTAGACAACCAGTCCAGTCAGCATCACAATAACCATTGAGATTAAGATATGTGCCAGATATAAGATTTAACCCCATGTGAAGAGTAACCCTAACATATTTGAGAATTCTTTTAATACCTTGTTAGTGTACTTCTGTTGGTTGAACAAAGAATTGGGACAACTTCTTGACAACAAAGGTCATATATGATCTAGTAATTGTTGCATATTGTAAAGCCCATGCCACTGATCTGTATTGTTGTGGATCTTTTAGCTGAGTTCTCTCAATTTGGACAATTGAGCTCCTGCTTGTAAATGTATAAAAAAGCCTTGGCTGTAGCCATATTTGCTTTGTTAGAACATGTTGAAGACATCATGTTTGTGTCAAACATAGGCCTGATTCAGTCTTTGTCACTTCAATTTCTAAGAAGTAGTTGAGAGAGCTAAGGTATTTGATAAAGAAATTATTTTGTAGCACTTGTAGCACATATTGAATTGCTTTTTGATTATTGCCAGCAATGACAATGTCGGTGCCCTTTCCCGCGCTTCGGCTCCTCCCTCGTCGAGGAATTTATGGAGGCATCTTTTTGGAAAAAGAAGGATATGTCATCCCAAACGAGCGTGATTTCTCTTTGTGACTTGGGTGTACGCAATCGTTCAGAGTTTTATTTATTTTGATCAATGAGGTCCTAGGTTTCGAAGTTCTTGTCACGCATAGGTCCTGTCATTGTTTACATGAGGTTATTTTAGTGCTCAATACCCATGATTCTCAAGTGATTAGGGAATATACTGAATGGCACAAGTTGATTTTCAAAATGATTTGATTTGATTTAAAAGCACCTAATTATTTAATCCCTTTTATAATAGTTTTTTTTCTAGGAATATTACTAACTAAGGATTTTATGCTATTTTGCTCCAAAACTTGTTGTATTATTTGTTTATTTGTGTGTATCTGAGTATGTATTTAATTTCATGAAAATGTGCTTTGTTTCATGAAAATAGGAGGAGAGTTTAGATATCATATTTTTATGATTTATGATTTGTAATTAATGCTTTGTGTTTGGGATAATTGGGCATTATGCAATTTCACAATTTTATGCATATTGAGATATATGCAAGACTTTACTTTATTTTCTCTTTGCACATGAAAAGAGATTTTTTTGAATTTAAATTTATCTTCTTATATATACTTTATGATTTTGTTTATACTTTTATTATTTTTACAAAAGAATATGTCTTCTTTTGCTTATGTGAGATTTTGAATTTATTTATTTATTTCATTTATTATTTTATCTACCAGATTTGTTTGATTTTATTTGTATTTTCATGCTTCAAGACTTTCTTGTCATTTAATGCATGAGGAAAGACCTTTGAAAAAAATTGTATTTTTACTTCAAGACATTCATGGGACTTTTCTTCATGAATTTTATGCAATTTACATTTTTTATACTATTGACAAAAGGAATTTTGTGCAAAAGGAGACTTTTAAGCATTTTTATTTATTTTCTCTTTTTAATGCATTTTTGGAATTTATATAATTTCACTTTTAATATATTTATTTGAAAAATTTGCTTTATGAGATTTGATTTATAGATTTGTTTATGAAAATAATTTTTATTTGGTGCAATATTTTTTGTATGCATACAAAGATTTGTTTTCTTTCATACATATGACAAAAGAGATTTTATTTATATTTTGCAAGAAAATATATTTTAAAGATTCTTTTTGGAAAATACCCTTTTATTTGCATTAAAGGGAAATTCCAGGATATATATTTTTTAAATGATAATTATATGTATGTGCATAAAATGTATTTTTGGTTTTATAGGAATTTTATTTAAGACTTTTAATGGAAATTTATTTATTTGGAAATACTTGATTTTTTATGTTTGAAATTTTTGTGAGAAAAGACTCATTATATTTAATTTGATGATTTTTGAATGCAATAATATATTTTTATGCATTTTAATTTTTGACTTTTATCAATTTTATTCTTTTATTGAAAATAAAAGAAAATGGTGTTTATATGATTTTTAAATTTGGCAGTGAGATAAAATGCTCAAAACATATCAAAATATCATTTAGTAATGTAGAGCATGAATTTGGAAGAATTTACATATTTATTTTAGAATTTTTGGACTTCATTTGCTATTTTTACAAAATTGTACAATATGAAATACAAAGAGATTTAATTTGAATCGTTTGATTTAATGAAAACATTTGAATTTGGACGTCTGATCACAACAAACACTTTATCTCTCTCTCCTTTCTTCCTCCCCCTTCGACCGTTTTGACTGAGGGAGTTGACCATGGTGTCGAGTGAGATTTGGTTCATGACATGTTGATTGGAGCACACCTCTGACATCGTGCGGGTGTCAGGAGTCGAGTGGGCCCACTGTTAGTTGTTAGAGATCATCGGAGGTGATGGTTCTTTCCTCTCTCTTCTCGTTGTTGTTTTCAAATTTCAATTTTGATTTTCTATCGATTTTCATGATTTTTTAGAGTTGCATTTGGTTCTTTAATGTTTTTAGAACTTGTTTAAGATGTTTTTGAGCTTTGATTGCACTTGCATAATCAAACTTATCAATTTGGGTCTTATTTGGGTTGATTTGATTCCAAATAGTCACAATTCAAGTTTGTTTTTTATTTTTGAAGGCTCAATTTGATATCTTTTGGCCTAACTATCATTTGTAATCATGCAGCAACATAAAAAAACTTTAAATTGATTTGCCACATTTGAATTTGAGTTTGATTTGATTTAGCTCACAATTTGAACAAAAGAAGAAAGGCCATTTAATTTGGTGCCTAATACATATATTTATTGGTTGGTTTAGCTAAGCTTCACATCAGATTCTCGTTGCTTCTTAATTTTCTGTTGCCTTTTCCTTTCTTTGCTGATTTGAGTCTTGTATGGCTTTTCATGTTGCAACTTGAATTTTCAGGTGCCAAAGTGGGTTCCATTTTGTTACTTAGACGCAATTAATCTTCTAGAAGTTGTAAAGAACATCTTTGATTAGTACCATTGATATATATTGATTTTGGGTGCAGATTGTGCCAACAAGGCATGAATCCATGTGTTTTCACTCAATTGACTATTGCAGCATCCTAGAATGTCTTTCAGGTGTCCTTTGCTGACCTCAACAATCTTGTCTGGGCTTTGAAAGGTTTTAATACTATTTGGAGGCTGATGTTGACACTTATAGCATATTTTATGGTTCATTCGAATGTCAAATAGGCCTTTCTGCATCTGGGCCTCATTTCAAATCCAATTAAGCTTTAAACATGTTCAATTGAGTGCTGTAAGGCTACTGCAACCTTTATTTCTATTTGAACATCAATCTAAACCCCTTGATTGCCATTTGCTGTCAAGGAAGATCTAAGTGCATTGATCAATTTGTTCATTCCCAGATCAAACCAAGAGTACCTCTGACACATTGTGAGCCTAGAGAACATGCCCATCATCTTCTCAGGATTTTAGGTTCCCTGAATTGCCTAAACAAATTTGGTATCGAGATTCTTTAGCTCACTTTCTTTCCATTTTCTTTGAGCTTTAATTTCATCGAAGATTACCTTTATGTTATCCTCACTTCCCTCTTAAGATTGATACATGTCTCGTAGGCTAAAGCTCAAAGAAGAGGAAGATCGAGATCCATTGGAGACCTCCAGTTATCGAGCTTGAAGAGCATCAGATCGAGAGGAAGAAGAAGATAGGGGATCGTTGGATCAAGACATGCATCACCCATCTGGCGGTTGTGTTTTTATTCGCTCTCCTCTTATGTTAATTACCTTAGGTCAGGGATTTGACTCGGGAAGAGGGGTTTAAGGTTCTATTGAGCCACTGAAAAGGCGAGGGTTAGGGACATGAGCAACGTTTGATTAAGGACTGACAATGAGGGTCCCACCTGTCAGGTTTAATGAGACAACATCAGCGACATTTCTCTCCCCTTTTTGTATAGACTCTGTTTCCATATACCATAAGCCCAACAACTTTTTTAAGTTGTATTGGGTTGGTGTGAGTTCAGTTCATCCAAAGCTCAAGAAATATTATGAAATGGTATTGAGGCCCAATTTGCACCCATATGTTGCTTTATGCTTTGAAAATTCGAATTTAATTTATTCAAATTAGTTTTGAATTGTTTGAAGGCTCAAATGGTCGAATTTGTGAATGAAGTAAAGCCAAAAAAATTCACAATTTTCTATAGAATTTATTGGTATATAGCTTGACCAAATTTCTTGAGATTTTGACCCTTGATTATATTCAAAAAAATTTATGTGATTATTTAATAATATGGTAATCATGTTAATTGCACATACTATGCTTCAAATAACCCTTTCAATCACATAAACACCTTGTTAATTCCTAGAAAATATTCTTGATCCTCCATTTGCCTTATCTTGAATTTTGATGAGGTTTTGGCACGTTTTGCAAATAAGACCCATGTTTATTCCAAAATTGAATTAGCCTTTGCTTAATGCCCCATATATGCTTGATTATGCTTCTGATGCTTGTTTTATTTCTTCTTATTTGTAGGCTAATAATTTGTACCTTTTTAGGTGCCAATAAAAACCACCCACCAGAGATGGTTGAGAAAGTCTTAAACTCGAAGAATCCTCTCCAGTGCACCATTATTCTTTATTCTAATGGTAGCTGGCACTCAATTTTCTTCATGTAGGTGTTGAAGTGTGCATTACTTGATTAAGATCTTCAGTGAGGTGCAAGAGTCTGGTTCCTCTGCAACCTCCTTTGTTTCTTTTCAGGTACACTACTACTTCTTCTCCTTAAGTGAAGTAGATTAATTATGGTAGCTACTTTATTTAAAGCAGGGAAATTAGATACATTGATTGTGATTGCTTGGTATTTTATTGGGAGGTGACCATCTTCTTTGACATTGTGTGCTATCTTGCACATGCATGCTTTTGATCTTGGGTGCTATTTTGCACCAGGATATTTTTTTTAAATTGTGTGCCATCTTGCACATGTTTGTTTATGGATTTGTGCTATCTTGCACATATTTGTTTCTAGATTATGCTATCTTGCACACGTTTGTTTCTGGAATTATGCTATCTTGCACATGTTTAATTCTGATTTTGTGCTATCTTGCACATGTTTGTTCTGGAATTATGCTATCTTGCACATGTTTGTTTCCGGATCGTGCTATCTTGCACATGTTTTCTGGTATTGTGCTATCTTGCACATGTTTGTTTCTGATATTGTGCTATTTTGCACATATATGTTCCTGATGTTGTGTTATTTTGCACATGTTTGTTTTTGGATTGTGTGCTATCTTGTACATGTTTACCTTTGTGATGAAATGCCCAACAATCTCTTGAGTTGGGTTAATATTCTTGCACTTTGGGTATTGATTCTCCGGTTTAGGATATTTTGAAGTGCCACTTGACGGTTCTCGTGTCAAGACATTTTCGGCAAGATGCTTCAACGATTTGAAGACTTTGGAGGTGCCACTCAACGTTTCTCATGTTGAGTTACATGCGGCAAAATTCTGGATTGAAGAGCTTCTGATGTTTTCATGAGAGGCGACCACCCTGTAGTAATCATACAATTCTCTCGGGAATCAAGATAAACTTCTGGTATTTTCATGATAGGTTACCACCTTGAGATACTCATCCAACTCTCTCGTGAGTCAAGATGAACTTCTGGTGTTTTCATGACAGGTTACCACCCTGAAAACTCATCCAACTCTCTCGTGAGTTAAGACGAACTTCTGGTGTTTTCATGACAAGTTACCATCCTGGGATAATCATCTAACTCTCTCGTGAGTTAGGACGAACTTTTGGTGTTTTCATGACAAGTTACCACCCTGAAATACTCATCCAACTCTCTCAAGAGTTAAAGACAAACTTCTGGTGTTTTCATGACATGTTACCACCATGAACGAGTCACTCGTGATAATCATCCAACAATTCCTTGTGTTGAGATGGGCTTCTGGTGTTTTCATGACATGTGACCACCTTGAACGA
The DNA here is from genome assembly GCA_964058865.1 of Eleocharis quinqueflora. Classification (NCBI taxonomy): domain Eukaryota; kingdom Viridiplantae; phylum Streptophyta; class Magnoliopsida; order Poales; family Cyperaceae; genus Eleocharis; species Eleocharis quinqueflora. The sequence goes on along the minus strand of CAXKVX010003382.1, from coordinate 21,804 downwards.
GTATTCCTGGTGTTTTCTTGACAGGTTACCACCTTGAATGAGATCATGAAAATCATCCAACGATTCCTTGAGTTGAGATGTGATTGTGGTGTTTTCATGACAAGTTACTACCATGGGCAAGATTTTCGTGTTAGGCAGTCGTTACGAGGGTACGCAACGAGACCCTAAAACAAAGAAGCCGACGATTCTTGGTGTCGAGGCGCTTCTTGGTGTTTTCATGAAAGATTACCACCCTGAACGAATACTTGAAAAGCATCCAAAAATTCCTTGAGTTGAGACGTGCTTTTGGTGTTTTCATGATAGGTTACCACTCTGAACAAGTAACTCATGTTAAGCCATCATGCGGGGATACACCATGATGTTCCAATATTTAAGGCATTCAACAATCCCATAACACTACTACAAAATTGACTTTTAATAGCAGACAAAATTGACCTTTAATAGCGAACATTGGTCCGGCGTTGTTGCTGGGGCTATTAAAAGTTCTGGTGGCCCGCTATTAAAAGTTGAGCTATTATACCAGATCCAAGCTAAATGCCGCTATAAAAGATAGTCTTTTATAGCGGAGCTACCACATGGTCTGCTGTTAAAGCTTTCTTTTATAGTGAGGCTCTTTGTGGGTCGCTATTAAAGATAGTCCAAGCGCCGATTTTAAAGATATAGCGAAAATTTAAAAAAGAAATTTGATAACTGTTCAGTGATAGCTGTTTGAATTTGAATTTCTTGAACAATTTTAATTTGAACTTCTTAATAAATTTTTAACAGTTGTTTTAATTTGAATTTCAAATTAATTAAAAAAATTGAAAATTTCAAAACTTCTTAACAATTTAGTTTAATTCTTAAAAAAATTTAGTTTAATTCATAAAATGAAAAGAATTCATTTATGTTTAATTTTCAAAACTTCAAAACTAATTGAACTAAAAAAGTTCAAGAAAACCAAAAGAATGAACAAATTAGTTTAATTCTTAAAAAAATTAGGAAGATAGAGATTTAGAAGAAAAAAAATTGAATTGAATTTTTGGTTTGATCTTTTGTGTAGTATATTGAGAGGTTGAGAGATGAAGAGAAAATATATAAGAGATGAAGAGTGACATATATAAAAGAGATGAATGAAATAAAGAGAAAGAGAGATCAATTCGTGGGATTTTTCTGAGTGTTTTTTAGCGTTAGATCGGTTAGAATGGACGCTACATATTATAACAAATATTAGCAATTTGTGGGACACATTTTATAGGACCCTTCAAGCCGCTATTAAAGATTAACCTTTAATAGGACCCTTCAAGCCTCCACTATTAAAGGTCGATCTTTAATAGCGGGCCCCTTCAGAGTGTCTGTTATTAAACCCTTTAATAGCGGCTTGTGTAAGGAATTCAGTTTAAAAAATAATTTTTTATCGCGAATTTGCTATAAAGTCCGGTTTAAAAACTTTTAAAACCGAAGATCCATTGTATCCGCTATTAAAAAGAGGATGTTAAAGTCCTTTTTTGTGATAGTGTAGGTTGATATGCTTCGTGATTCAACTCGATTTGCTTCCCGATCTTAAGCTCATCCGAGACTCGAGACAAGTCCATTTTCATATGTTCTATATATCTGATATCAACATTCATCTTTCATAAAATCTTTCTTAACTGGGGATTTATTTCTAATCACTCAAAATTTATCCAATTATTTTGCAGCTATATATATATATATAGCTCTCCAGTTGAGCGCAGAGCTAAGTTTTTTGGACCACTGATAGACAAGTTAGGCCAAAATCTTTGATAAATTTCTAATTCCCTCTTATAACCATTGGCAGGATATATTTCTCAAAACCTTTTCTTTATTTTATGAAACAGTGATTGTCTAATTTCAACATAGAAAATGACATGTTGAATAACAATTCATGAGTTCCCTCGAAAAAAGATTGTCCGTATATTCTCCAAATTTGCACAAATTACAGTCAAAAACACATTCAAAGTAACATCTCTGGCTGATAGTATTCCATCAACAAATTTAATAATGGATAAAGCAAGATAAATTTGACCAAGAAGATGCTTCAATTGAGCCGCCTGACATGAACAGTTGAGAAAGTCAAACATCTCTTTTATGAATGTAAACTCATCCTTTTCCCTATAAAACATCTCTTTCAAGTTTCAACATTTCAAAATTTGTGCCTAAATTCTCAAATTGGATTATTTTCTGACAATCACATAAGACAGTCAATTCCTGAAGTATAGGAGACATTAAACACAACAAAGGTTTGACCTAAATCTCAAAAGAATTTTATGTTACATCAAAAGATCAATTTATTAGAGAAATTAAAGGTATCAACAAACCAACAAAATAATTTAAAAAAATAACCAAAATTGAAAAGTTGTATTTCTGATTTCCTTGTTCAGTTCCTTGGTTCCTCACCAAAAGGACCTGTTGACATGAAAAAACCCATTGGATCTCCCTCCAACTCTTTAAAACAAGGGAATATATCATCCCATTGTTCAATTTCACCAATTATTGGATCAACACTAATGTTTCCAAATACTTGGTCGAGATCATCGTGATTCATTTTTGTACTCATGATGACGGCATTCTCCGTGTTAACTCTTCTTTCTTGATCTACAACAAAATCAACTGTACCAGCAGTAGTAGCTGCAGTAGCAACATTTGAAGTGGCAACATTTATGGCATTACTGGTACCAGCTTCAGTAGCAGTACCTGAGGTTTCTTCTTGGAAATATACTGGATTGGATGGTGGTTTCTTCTTTGAAGGATGGGCAGGTTTTTGCATGGGGCAAGGGTGGTTGTGCTCTGATATATAGGTGACCACGATGGTTTTGGGATCAGCTTGGCTGCGTTCTACCTGTTTTTGTGCGGTGCAATTTTTCGAGCCACTGCATTTGTAATATCCCCTGAAATGCGGAAGAGTTTATATATGAATATTATGTTCCATATAGTGTCTCTGTCAACATCCATGAATAATACTCTCAGTTCAGATAGAAAGATTCTGCTATTCAAATCCTGTACTCTCAGATCTAACATAGAAAAACAAGGTGATGGTGCCTTCTAAATTCAACAGTACTTAGTATGCACAATTCAAGATCAATACCAACAATTTTTTTCCTATAACATTTGATTTTGGCGCGATTCCGGTGTAGAAATCAAATGCTTTCTTTGGTTAGTTAACGTTTAGGGACTTCTTATGGATTTAAAATGAAAAGGGTTGAAAGAAAATATAAGATATTATATGCAGATATGGAGTTCAGGTACCTTGGATAAGGGGAACCTTTGATAGGTTTTTGTCCATATTTTCTCCAAGACCAAGCATCAGATGGCACTATAAACTCTGTACTCGATGCTTCTTCCGGTACCGGTACTCTTACGATCTTCCTTTCTTCCATTTTCCTATGGTTGTCATTCATCCATACAAAACAAATTAGTTTTCCATCAAAAGAAAAAACAAAAGATGTGACATGTTCTGATCTCATTACACATGTATTGTGATCAATTTATGTTTACCTTCTTTTGACCCGTTGAGAAGGAGACGGCTCATCACCATGGACTCGCTTAATAGAAGTGTTTGATATATCATCACTTGGATTAGCAAAGGGATCTCCAAAATCATCAATGGGTGCATAGAAGGAATCAGGGAAAGCCACCGGATAAGCCACCGGATCTACTATGTTAGTCACGAATGTATTTGTTCGCATCCTTTCGATCTTCCCTTCTTTTTCCCTTTATTGTGCAAGTTGTAAAATAGAGGTCTGAACTAAGGTTTAGTTGTGATAAATGGAACAAAGAAAGAAAGATGAGCATTTCAAGTTTTGCTCGTGAGTCTCAACCAAATAATAAAGCTGTACTCTTTTTTAAATTAACAATATAAGTAATAGTTTTTCAGGACATAATTTGCCTAGGGATCCACATCAAAATAATAGTTGAGGAGAGTTCTATATAGATCGAGGGGGGTCCATGTGGTTATGCCAACAGATTGATTGATCTTAAGTATTAATTAATTATGGAGGTTTGACTTGGATACACAAATAATAATGCGTTGTTATGTGTTATTTATTTATTATATTATGTAATTCATTGTTTTTTCAAGAATGCATATTGTCATCACCTAACGGTGATGCAACGAATTTGATAGAGAGAGAGAGAGAGAGAGAGAGAGGTTGGTTACAGAGATAACATATCTTATATATTATGTTGATTAATTAAAGTTTATATTTCTGTTGACATGCATCCCATAAACAGTACGGGTAAGATCTTGATCTACGCTTTGGATTAGATTTTCGAGCAGGTTCTAGTTCTAGATTTTTTTTATTCATTATTTCTAGATTAAACTCCCTCGATCGTAATAAGACAACTATCGGAGTAACAATATTCTCTGTCATGAATAAAAACAGAAACAATATTCTGTCTGTGATATGCAAAGTGATGTCTTCTAGAAAGATAAATTCATTATTAATTAGCATTGTAATTGAAATGCACAATCTTACCATAAAACTAACTTATTTTATGAAAGCTCGGAGAAAAGATAAACGGGGAAAGAAGGAGAATAAGATGAATTTTGTATTCTAATCTCAAAAAGGTTACATGTACATTGTATAAGATATTTATAGACCATCTATTCTAAACTAACCTCAGTTAATAAAGCTAACCATGATTACATAGAGGAATCTTCCGTGTAACAGATTACTGGATCTGTTAGAGAGAATTCAATTTAACGTTGGAAGCTTCTACTATATTGTGCAGTGGCTCTGTGTTAATGACAAGTACTGGACTTCTCCAATTGATCCTTATCCTTAACATCCTTCCTGCAAGTTGATGGTGAAGGATACACAGTCAACTTGGTGCGAAGAAGAAGAAAACTAGGAGTGGAAAGACCTTTGGTAAGGGCATCTGCTGTCTCACTATGTAAAAAAAATCTTATGCAATCTCTTCCTTATGTCAGTTATATTAAAATCGGGTGGAAAAATATCGGTCACATCTTCCGGATTATTTCTCCACCGGCTTTTCTAATTATCGATATATAAATCAAAACATTCACACTCTTTATTTAGTAAATTGATGTAGAAATTAACGATGTAGAGTACCAGACATCTACGTCATTTGTTTATTAATCACCCGGTGTAGAAAGATGTGGAAATTTTTTGTAGCCACTCATATAAACTCTTTATTAGAACTCGGTTATAGAAAACTTTGCATTAAAAAAATGTAGAAGTTCATTAAAATATTGTAACATATTTGTTTTGAGATTATTTTGTAATCTTCATTTTGTTTTTGTTTGTTTTTTTGTTAATGTTTAGAAATTTGTTTTGAGATTATTTTGTAGAGTGAATGAGTCTTCTATATATATATATATATATATGAACAAAAGTTTTAAAACACAAATCAATTACATGATTGTCATCAATAATTGTGCAATCATAATAATTTTTGCATCGATAATTAATGGTATAATCAATTAATTTTGAATTTTTGATATATATCAATATAGAATAATTTGCCTATTTTTGTATAATATTTTTGCTCTCTTGAACTATAGAGAACAAATCATTGGTTTTGTTTAATTAATTAATTTGTACTTGCTCCAAATCTGCAACTAACATTAATTAATAACAAAAAGATGATTTAGAATGTCACTTCGGTTTTTATCAAGAAAAGAATGTCGCTTCCGTATTAACTAACAAAAAAAATTAGCGCCTTTAAGCATTGCATGCACACTTTTGATAAGAAAACATTTAATTGTCGTCGCTTGTGTTACTGCAAATCTGAGTCCTTTATTTGCATCATGTTTTGTACTATTCTCAACTTAAATATTCAACCCCCTAAATCACATCACAGTCGGTTGTTTCCTATAGTGCATCAGATCTGGGTCGTTCGCTTCCTGCAGCGCAGTACATCTTCCCAGAGAAAATTGTCGATATTAATTAACAAAAAGAATATAAAAACCTTTAAGAATAAAATAACATCCTCGCAAGTACCATTCCCACTTTCTCTGCACTTTCTCCACTGTCGTCTTCTCCAAGACGCGAACACATTTTTTTCATTTCTTCACTACTTTCTCTTCTATCGCCATCATCATTTGTGACCCTTTCTTTCGACAAACTTTTGGTTGCATCGCAAGGACCCGATCTGTTGGTGCAATTCAAATTAGGTAAGAGCCAAATTAGAATCCTCATTTGTAACTAGCAATTGCAATTCAAACATACAAGAAAACTCCATGCAAATATTCGAGACAAAATATAACAAGCGCAGAAGCGAAAACTTACTTTCCATCTCTCGTTCGGTCTTCTTGTAATCTCTTGAGAAGTCGATGGAGATGTGTCTGCAGGAGCTCGAAATAGTTCACTGACGAGTCCTTCCAAACAATTCCCGACGTCTTTCTTTTCTTCAAGAATACGAATGATCCAATAAATAAATTTCTTTAATGGAGAAAGAAATAATAGACTATGCACAACACAAGTGCCTTATTGCATAAGATGCTATGATATGATGTGTTACTGGTAATTCTTGGACACACAATGCTATTTATATTGGTGAAAACGTATCTTGAAAAGATACATAATTAATTATCACATATTTTTTGGAATATATGAAATTATATTATGTTCAATTCTTTTCCAAATATCACATTCTCTTTTGTAAATATGTGCACGGAATTTGGTATAAATCTTAAGTTTTCCAGTTAGAAAGATACGACAAATCTAAGCAGGAAAATCTGCTTTCGGAATAGATCTCTTGCAGTCGCAATGAATCTCATTGCGGCTGCAATTGACTTGACTTCTAGACTTGGAAAGAATTATGCTCAGTCTCTTGCGACCACAAAGGCATTGCAGCCGCAATTAATCTGCTAAAAAACTAGGAGATTTATTGCCAAGTCTCCTATATCCATTGCGACCGCAAGGATCTTCTTGCGGTCGCAATAGACTTGCGTTATGGATTGTTCTACTTGGGCTTTGATCTAAATGAGTTGGATTTAGGCCAAACAATATTTCTAACTTTTCATTATCACCAATATATATTTAATTAATCATAATCGGTCCATCAACAATTATAATTAATTAAAATTATTGTTCCACATATTCGTACCCAGAATCTTAGCGAAATACATATTATGCCTTGTATAAATTAATCACATTTTACGGCATGATTGATATTACTCTTCGTAACATAGGTGACCGTATGAGATATGTTAATCATATAGCACGTAGTCCAAACTTTATTTTTTGGAATTGACGTCTCAATTCCAACACGGTCGACTCGACAACCAAAGCTTGGAACTTTCGAATGGTATGCACCAAAAATGCCAACAAGAAGGCATATACTCACTAAGTGGCAAATATAAATTGCTTCACATTACACTATTCTTGTTTGAACCAAATAGAAGAAAAATGTACTAATAGGGATTTTTGTTTGACTTCTCATTGTTGTTATTTGTTTAGTTTGGTTAGTGAGAGCAAAGCTATTGCTCGATGAAGTATGCTTAACACCTCCCTATTTTTGTTCCTTCAAATAAAAACGTACTATTATAGTTAGTACAAATGAAAGTTTGCTAGAACACTGCATATATATATGAATTGGACTACAAAAACAAATTGCATGAACTTTGTTAAATTTGTTACAATAATATAACTTGATTAATTTTGTAAATTTTAATTTGAGGATGGGCATATATTTACTTCATTACTTCGTTAATTTCTCAATGAACTTTTTCAAATGCAAAACCAGAGATTTGACTTGTTAGATTAAACTCTTCTTTGGTTTAACAATTTGTAAAACAAATCAGTATTAACCTTGCACAATTGAGTTTTGGTGAGATGCGGATTTATACAGGTACAATCTGGTGTTGTGAAGGCTTCATGTTGCATATACAAGTCAAGATGATCATGAAGACATCAAGTGCAAGCAAAAAAGAGCAAGACAGAGCCTTGCGTTATCATAACACAAGAGAATCCACCACAACGGGTTCCCAACCTGTCATAACGGTACAAACTCGTTTCAACGTGGTTGAAGAGGAGAAGAGCCATAAGACAATGCAAATGAGAAGTTTGGCAGATCCTTGTGTTGCTGTAACGCAAGTCTAATCCGTCACAACGAGTTGCCAACCCGTCGCAATAGGTTCCTCACCCATCACAGTGGATTCCTGTCAAGAAGGACCCAGAAGTCAGCCAAAGATGCAGACAAAAGAAAAACTATAAATGTGCCAACCATCACAACAGATTCTATAACATGTTGCAAGATTCTATAATGGAAGCAACCCTAATCAAAATTTCAAGACTCCAAGAAGTTCTCACTCTATATATACTTGGGAGATACGAACCAAAAACATCAAGTAAGCCCTCCCCAAGTTTACAAGAACTCAATTGAGCATCAGAAAGAGCTGTATGATTAACTACCTTAGTCTACTTGAGCTTTAGAATGTTGTTGAGGATGGTTGGACATCTAAGTATGAAACTGATGGTATTACCTTGACCAAAGAGTCCAAAGACCTCAAATACTTAAATGATAATGCCATGAACACTATACTTAGCTCAATTCATGAAGTTATTACTTTGTCTCTTACTCATTCCACAAATGCTAAAGAAATTTGAAATGCCTTGGTACTTAGATATGAGGGTAATGAACATATGAAAAAGACTCGTAAGGTTGGTTTAGCCACAAATTAGAAAACACAAATTTTGAGGAAAATGAGTCTTTTGAGAATCTTTACTTGTTTCTCTAAGAAATGAATTTGTTGAAGTAGGTTCTAACATTAGTGATGAAGATTTTGTAGGTAAGCTCCTACGAATGGTCTCTAAGCTCAATTGAGGATCCACAAGCAAAAAGGTCTTATGTACCAATCCGAAGAGATGTATGCACAACTATGCTCACACGAGGAGAATCACAAAGAATTAAAATGCTCAACCTCTATAAGACATAGGCCTTACTCGCACAATGTTCATACAACAACACCTACAAACTAGACTCAAGTGAAGACATTTACCAAAACCTCTATCAAGTGCTCTGCAAGGATAATGATCTTCTCGCCAAACTTAATAAAGGAAGCATTGGCTTTGAAAGAAAAATGAATGAGTAAAGGTTAGCTCAAGACAAGAAGGTAATTTGCCTAACTTGTAACAAAGAAGGTCATAGTATTCAAAATTGCTATGTCATCTTTCCTACAAAGATGAAACCACAAGAATGATGTTGCAAGATAACTAACAAGAAAAGCAATGCAACCTACTTGATTAAGTGAGTTCGAAGAAAGCGAAGATGAAGAAGAAAAAAATAATCTTGGAGGAGGTGAAGTAGAGACTAAACTAGCCACTGTTGTGAAGAAACAAAAGACTTGTATGGAGAAAGCTCTTGAAGTCATTAAGGAGCAATGCATGATGGATCTGGAGATAATTCACATCATAAAGAGATTGGTTCAAGATAAAGACGATACATATGCCAAAGAGCAAGAAGAAGTCTCAAGGAGACTTGAGATCTCATCATGCATTCCAAGAATAGACACCTCAAAGTTGATTGAGAAGCCCTTGAGTCCACCAAAGATTGATTTCAAGAATAGACACCTCAAAGAAAGATTCACTTATATATGCCATCTCCTGATAAGACAACACACAACTTAAATGTTGCCTCTCATTTTTCTTGTATGTTGGAGAATAGAAGAAGCTTCAACTAAAAGTGACATCATATATACTTATGTGATAGTGCTGCATTGTGTCATTTTTTATTGGAGGAACAGTCACTCTCTTCCAAAACATAAGAATATTTGCATATCTTTGATGAGAAATTATTTGACAAAGTTACAAAAACAATGTATAACAATCAAAATTAGGCCAAGTGAGGATATCATGACTTCATACAAAAGGCCAAGAGAAGATACATAACAACAAACCTCCATTGGTCTTCCAATATATCATAAGAAAGTAAGTGGACCGTCTCCTTCCATTTTCCAATTCTTCTCATGCCTCGTTGAGTCCCTACGAATCGAGTGACCGTAGGTCATAGCACTTCATACTATGTTAGCACTCTTATTTCTCCCTTAATAATCCCAAATCAAACAACAAGCATAAATTAAAAAGAATATAATTCCAAATCAATGGTTCTCTTTCTCATGGAATCCAATTTACCCCAACCAATTTTTTTACTATTCATGCATATAGTGATGCTGATTGGGCTGGGTGTTAGGATGATCGCAAGTCTACCTCTAGATTTTGCATATTCCTAGGCTCAAATCTTATTTCTTGGAGTGCAAAGAAGCAACACACAGTGTCTTGCTCTAGCATCAAAGCAAAGTACCGAAGCCTAGCTGTTACATGTGCTGAAATAATGTGGGTTCAATTCTTGCTCACCGAATTACATGTCACACTTAAAACTCCACCCATTCTTTGGTGCGATAACATTGGTGCTACTTTTCTCGCCTAAAATCTGATGTTTCATGCACGTACCAAACATATCGAGATTGATTATCACTTCATTCAAGAAAAGAGTTATCTCCAATCAAGTTTTGGTCCGTTTTGTGTGTTCCAAGGACCAATTAGCAGATACATTCACAAAGCCTTTATCTACACCAAGGTTTGAGCACATTCAATCCAAACTAAAGGTGTTGCCACCACCATTAGTTTAAGAGGGAGTAATAACCATACTGGTGCAAGCGCAGTCTCAAAGAAAATACAGCAATGAAGACACAAATAACAGATGGAACAGATGGACCATGTTTAGTTAGAAACACAAGCACATTGTAATCTGTTATAACAGAAATTAGTTAGCCACTACTCTTCTCTATAAATACAATCAGTGTACTTGTAAACAGACAATCAATCAATACAAGAAAACATTCTTTACATCTTTCTTTCTCCTCTCTTTAATTAAGAAAGCTATTTATGTCTGTATTTATTAAGCGTGAGATTTTGTATCATATGACCCACAATGCATCATCAGACGTGGAAGAACGAAATTTGCAAACAACAAAATTAAAAGGTCTGGAAATTTTTGAGATGTACAAAGTTTTGACAAAGAGTTAACAACACTTACATTTACGCTGCTCACGATATGTTATCAGTTAAAGAAACATCCATTCTGACGCAACAATCAAAAGAGAAAAAGAAAAAAAATACATAGAAATTATCACAAGAACAACAAAAACCTAAGAAAACCAAAAATTAACAAAACCAAAGCAGTTCAAATTAGTAGCAAATCTGATGAAGGAAATTACCGAATAGTACTGTGTAAATACTGCCAAAATTTCTCATCTCAGATCCACATGAACAGTATATAGTTTAAGAATGGGACCCAACAAGCACACGCCTTATACTAACCCTCTGCTCGGAATTAAGCCTAGAGGGAAAGTTCACATCAAACTTGATCCTCAAGTTACCTCTCTTACCATGCTCCTTCACAACAGGCATGCCCTCCTTTGCAACTACCAATTCATACCCAGGAGTGACCACATCTGTCAATTTAACCACCAAATCACGCCCATCAAGAGTTTTCAGGTTGACAGTGGTACCCGTCAGTGCATCTACCAATGGGATCGTTTGGTGGATTATTAAATCATTGCCCTCGCGGGTATATATGTCATGAGGCTTCTCGTCAATCACAAAAACAAGATCAGCAGGGAGTTGCTGAGGCTGTTCATTGCCCTTGTCAGGGAAGGTTATCTTTGTCCCCTTCTTCCATCCGGGTTTGACCTCTATTGTTAGAATCTCAGATTCAGTTGCTAGTTGCCTAGTTGACATGTACCAAAGATGTGTATAAAAAATTAAAATTGCTATAATGCAGAAAGTAAAAATTTCATGCTTTGACCCATTATGCAATATGGCATCTATCAATCTACACAGACACATGGTACCATGGAGATAAGATTGAGAGAAGATATTTATTAGAATTGGCCAACTTGGGAGAAGTACTTGTATGATTAAGATTGGTACAAAATGTTATATATATAGAGTTATTAGGATACTGTGAAAACGTTTGCACCACGAGTTGAAGTGCAAACGGTCTAAATTATAATTTCTTGAGCTCGAAACTTCGATTTAATTTGTCCAATAAAATTTTCATATTGAAATCTAGTAGGAAATCAAATTTGAAGTACATCATGTTCAACGATTTGAATCGGTCGTTCCGACTTTACAATTTGAAATATAGATGCAAAGTACCGTTTTACCGTGCTAAGTGAAGTAAAATGAGTGTTTTACTTCGGCAAAAAAAAAATCACTCACCGACAATTTAAATGGATGATCTAAGTCGTTCAACATAATCTAGACATCAAAATTTCATAAAAAATCAAATTTGAGCTTTTATTGAGCTTTGTAACTACGATTTTAGATTTTTTGAAAATTGACACACTTAAATATTAAAAAATAACACTATTTAGTGTTATTTTTCAATATATCTAAAAGCATAGTTACAAAGCTCAAAAAGTGCTCAAATTTTGTTTTCTAAGAGATGATGTCTAGATTGTGTTGAGCAACTTAGATCATTCATTTATGTCGATGTGTGATTTTTTATACCCAAGTAAAACACTCTTTTTACTTAGCGTAGCACGGTAATCTATCCCTATATGTGTGTGTGTACATACATATAGATGAAGACTATGGTAATATGCATAGGACATTCCTTTCGTACTATGCATGTTTAATTAGCTCAATAATTTGAGATTTAAATTGCTCAATAAATTCTTCATATCAAAATCTTGTAGGAAATCCAATTTCGTAATTTTTAGAGATTCTTGCTATTTTTAAATATTTTTTGAAAATGACACTTTTTTAATATTTAACTGGGCTATTTTAAAAATACTTAAAAATAGCAAGAAAACTCTAAAAATCACGCTACAAGATTTTGATATGAAGAATTTATTGAGCAACTTAAATCTAAATTTTGGCCACAAAAAGTTGGCTAATGTGAAACTTTTGCACTTCGGCCGAAGTGCAAACGTTTTCACATTAGCCATACTCTATATATATATATTTTGACTATTCTACTTTGCAAAGCACGGTTCAAGCGATACGTTGCATTTATATCTCGAGTTTCAGTCTTACTGGTCGATCCAAAATGTTGAACATGACCTCCATGTTGGAATCTACTTACAGACCCAATTTTACATTTTATAAGAGTGATACAATAAGTTGCAGGTTTTGCATGATGGCAGTAAACATAAACCATTCGACAAGTACATTATAAATGAGTGCATGCATGAGCATGACATATGGATATAGGTAAGCTATAGATAGAGAGAGAGTGAGAGAGGGTAGGTACCCATTCGGTCGAACAATAGTCCTAGAGATCTTCATCTTCCTCTGTGACCCAGAATACAGTTCCTCGAGACTGCATGGCAATTTTGTCTCGACAGCTGGTGGTTTCTTCAAGTGTGCAGTCGAGCTCCCACCACTTGTAGCCCCACCTCTATCGCTAGTAGTCCCTTCATTGTACGACCTAAATTTTCCCTCTCCAAACCCACCAAATGTACCAGCTCCCTCGGTTTGGAACCGCATTGATTTAGCACGACCCATTGACTCAAACCCAAATGACTTGTTGCCATTCAAGAACTCAGAGAACACATCCTCGGCATTTCGAGGGTTATATCGATACGTTCCGTTTGAATTGGAGGAGGAGCCTGAGTGTGATTCAGGTGGGGCGATTCCTTTTAAACCCTCTTCACCATATTGGTCGTATATGGCCTTTTTTTGAGGGTCACTCAACACCTAAATATGGAAAAAAAAATCTGATGGTTACTAACTTATTAGTACATTTTTGGCTTGGTCTACATCAGTGATGTTACAGAATTTTGTTGAGCATAAATTGATCACAACAAAACCAAGACCCATTTATAAAATGTAATAACAACTTGTATGCTAATTTCTCATTTGTACTGCAGAAGCCACAAGGATCTTTCTAACAATACAAAATAAAATCAAATGGCAGGGTTTTAAATGGGATCCTACAAAGTTGTATGGAAATTGCATGTACTCATTAATTCGAGGCATGGATTAAGAATAAGATATCTCCAGTCAAATTGATACAGTAAAATTTCTCAGCACTGCTTCTGTTAAAATGGGTTCTTTTAGCAATTTCAGCTTTTATCATATTGGAATCCACATTGCTGGCACAAATATTAGACATTTCTTCTTTGAAGCAAATCAGCATCGGTGCAAAACCAAATTTTGAAACATTGAGAAGTCACATTTTTGTACTAAACAAGAAAATTAATTAATATTCTTCAGATAAACTTGCACCTTTGACATGGTCCATGAAATTAAGACGGTAACACTGAACCTTAAAAATATGGACTCAAATCAAACCTTTTTTTTACCTCATAAGCCTCTGAAATCCTCTTGAATTTGGCTTCAGCAATTTTAATATCTTCTTTAGGGTTCTTGTCTGGATGCCATTTCATAGCTAATCGCTTATAAGACTTTTTCAGATCATCCTCTGTCGCATTTCGATTCACTTTCAACACATTATAGTAATCCACCCCCATCAGATCTAAACTCAAAAACTAGTTCCAATTTCTCCTCAAAATGCCAGATATTTGTCAGAAAAGGGGCAAATTCATCGATTTGGTGTGATCAGTTTGGAATTTTTTTAGAATCGGCGAAATGTGGGCAGCCGTTACGGGCTTTTTGCTATCGGGTTTCTCCCTCTGCGAGATCGAAATGCGATTGGTTTGGATTGGAATTGATTTGTAGAAAAGGAAAAGAGGAGAAATTGGGAATGAAATAATTAGTAATGATTGTGAATACGATGTCATATATTAATTAAGAAATTATCAGGAAGTTGAGGTAACCACGACATGGGATGGGGAGGCAGGGAGCTTTCTCCCTCAACTAGGTTTTCTATGCGTATCCAAGATTAGATGTGGCAAGTTGGGTCGGTCGAGTGGATTCAGTTCGAATCGGGTCAGATCGAATTAGTTTGATTGTCTACAATAGTCAGATTGGGATCGGATCGGGTGAGATCGGGTCGAGTTTCGAGCCGTCATGTGTCGACAACTTTCGGATTATGGGTCGGGTCGGACGAGATCGGGTCGGGTTGCATCGACAACTTTCGGATCTTGGGTCGGGTCGGACGAGACCGGGTCAGGTTGCACCGACAACTTTCAAGTATTATTTTGAGTTTTAAGTTCAATCGGATAAGATCGGATCGCGTTATTGAGTTGTTAGTAGCAATTTGTAGTAAAATTAGATTATAATATGGGCAAGATAGAATTAAATCAATTTACAAGTTGTATTAGGCCAAGTCGGGTCGAGTTCGGGTCCTCATGTGTTGCTCCATCTTGGGTTACGGGTCGGGTCTAGTTAGGGTCCTCATGTGTCGCGCCATCTCGGGTCACGGGTCGTTTCGGGTCGGGTCGGGCTCAAGTCGCTCATGTGTCGCTTCGTATCGGGTTACGGATCATCTCGGGTCGGGTCGGGTCGGGTCGGGTTCAGGTCAGGTCGGGTCGAGTCGGATTTTGCCACTTCTACCCAAGATGCACCTTTAGGGAGGTGATACGCTGATACGCGATTTGATACCAAATCGATACGCACGTCCATTTTTCGCAAAAAAACGTCTTCAATTTGTGCAAACTGTACTCTCCAGTTGCTACTTTGTTATACACAATCGATACGCGCGTCGCTATGCATGTTAAACGCGTTGTAATGCATGTTATTCGAGTTCGACTGCATGTTAATTTATTATGAATTTTCATTTCGTATATATGTGAATTTTATATGCATAACAATTAGAATAACATGCATAATAATCAAATTTTGTAGGCATGCATTTTAAATTAACATGCACAACAATAGAAAAATGATGTATGATGTTTAAGTTGCATTATAATAAAAAAAACTAGCATAACAATTAGAATAACATGCACAACAACTAAATAAGTATGCATGTGTTTTCAATTAACAACAGAAAAATAAGTTTAAGTTGCATTAATCACAAAAACTACTATAACAAATATAATAACATGCATAACAACCAAATAAGTATGCATAGTAAATCAACTAACAAGCATAACAATAGAAAAATAAAATTTAACATGAATAACAACTAGAATAAGTAATTATGCATAATAAGTCAAATAACATGCATAACAACTAGAATAACATGCACGACAACTAAATTAGTACACATGTTTTTCAATTAACATGCATATCCAAATAAATATGCATAATAAATCAACTAACATGTATAAAACTAGAATAACATGCATGACAAATAAATTAGTATGCATACATTTTCAATTAACATGCATAATCAAAATAAATATGCATAGTAAAATCTTTTGGAACAATGTTGTAATTCTGATACTGTTGTAGGTTGGTTCTGAACGTTGGTAAACTGAAACATGAATTTGATTAGGTTTGTTGTGATGTAATAGAAATAGATACGTTAGTTTCTAGCTGATTAGTTTTAGTTACTATAGTTTATCTAGTCGTTATCATACGGTAAGGATTGGATATCTAAAATTCATTATTGTATGACTTTAAATCTGTTTCAATGAAACAAACAGATCTTTACCCCGTTTTTAGTAAAAAAAAGAAGATAACACTAAGAATTACCGATTATGAATTACAAATCTTAGTTCAATGTGTCATTTAAAATTAGTTTACGTTGGATATTCGGATTAAGTCTGAAGAAAAAGGGAACTACATTGATACTTCTATAAAATGGTAACACGAAATCCGTATAATCAGGGCGGATGCAAAGAATAACAGGAGGTGCAAGTGTTTCTTCTGAAATATTTTTTTGCAAAATAATCATGTATGATGTATTCTAAAAACTTGTGTTATTTTACCTCCTCTCTCGACAGAAATTCTCGAAAAATTCTAAATCCGCTCATGTAAAATAACATTGGAACTTCTTTATATTATTTGTTGGGAACCGAAATTTAGAAGCAAACAGAAAGAGCTGGTTAAAATAACGACGTCCAACACATCAGAAAAGATTACTAGTTGTTTTATTATGATATTTAGCAAATTGCATGTTAAATACAGTATTCATACATTTTGTTAAGGAAAAAAAAATGGAAGTCTGAAATTTTTTTGCACCAAACAATACGTAAACACACACAAAAAAATCTATGAAATACTTCAGAAATATATAAATTCCAGATTGGTAAACATTATTATACACCAACTACAAAAGTTTGGCACAACTGATTGAAGAGGAAAAAAGACAGCACAACATCAGAAAGCATAACCAAATTAAACATTTCTAAAGATAGAAGAAAATGTCAGGAGATGTCTGCATTTATACGAAATTTCCCCAAATTGATTCTCAGTGATGGTGGTCTTGAAAGTAGCGAAGGCCACAATATTTGCACACAGCTGGCTCATCTTTATCAAGGCATATAAACTCAATTGGATGACCAAGAGCTGGATTGCTATCTGCAAAATCAAAATACACTACAAGTTCAGATATTGTCATGAATCAGGTATGCTTTCATATAACTCCCATTCATTCATATGTCATGATGCAACAGGAGCACTGTAAGTACTACTGAATCTAGCTGGTAAGCTCTTATTTCACTGCAAAATGTTTGGTGAAACGACAAACTAAAACACAAGAAACAATGCGGAGAAAGAGCAGTGAGAATAACAAACCTCCTTCACAAGCAACAATGCGGCCTTCAACTTTGATAGGTGGAACTTCGTTTATCAATTCCATCGGTGATTTCTTGCTCGTATCCTATATAAGAAGAATTTAAAAACAATGGTACATGCTACGAAATCTGATATATAATTATTATAAAATCTGATGTTTAACACCACTCCAAACAAAACCCACATATTTTGCCACGAAGGAATAATATGTTAAATATTGACAACATTACCATGAATTTAGTAAGAAGTTTTAACTCAGAATGAAATGAATATAATTCAACAAAAGGAGTACACTTATTTGGTCCAAGATTCTACAAACGGATCTGGCCAATCTAAGAGTGCCTGAACTAGTCATTATTTGCTTAATCTGGTCTACATTTGGTGTAAGATGTTTTACACAGAACTCTATGATGGAAGTAACTAATTGCAAACATGGATATGTTATGCATTTTACTGGACAACAAAACCATTTGGCAAAATCACTAAAAAGAAAAGGTATATTTTTGTTTATCGAAAAGAAAGAAAAAAGAAAGACCGTATTAAATTTAGATATATCAAATCGACAATCCGAATATGATTATGATCTCAGCATTTACAATAACAGTAACTGACCTTGATACAAGCACACCTTTCTTTTTTCTTTTCTTTTTTTAGTTTGTGCTAAAGTAAATTTATGGTTGCAATATCATTTACAATCTAAAATACAATAGACAAACAAAACTAAAAAATAAAAACATTAGGTAAGTTCATGAACTAGAATGAACTATCTGGAAATTGCAGGCCTTTCCAAAGCCATGTGAATGTGGTTACAATGCGAGGATGTTATACCAGTATGCAAGGCAATCAACCAGGCTTGGGTACGGAGAAAGCAGTCTTAAAGCTATTACTGCAGAAGTGGCAAATTTATGCATGGTTTAATGGATTCTGTTGGTTTTTTATTTATTTGAACTGGTTATTGATGTTTGGTATGCTTTGGTCCATGTGTGATATTTGTGTGTTTATATAATTCAGGGCATAGTACTTCTATACAAATAAAACATGAGGGTATTTTGGGATTCTCGCTAGGTCAGTCGGTTAGTTAGATTGTACTTCTTGGCACGACTTACTGGTAACTGTTAAGGTAAAAAATTTAGTAAACTAATCGAGACCAATGGACTGTAAGGAATTCAACCCTTTAAAACAAAAATAAGATGCCAACCAATTACAACAACAACATTCAAATTGCAATCATTGACTCTCTCATACTTCCCTCATCGAACAACATAGCAATACATAAATAAGTTTCAACCATTTAATCAAAGACATACTATACAGAGTCAGCCCCCATCAAAAGACAGTAACTCAGATTTAAAATGAAACTAATCTGTAGCTTCATTTTTATTTCAATTAAATTGAGATAACACGAATTTCAACGAAATATATTTGAAAACGACAGTAATCGAGAAAGAAAGAGATCTGAGAGAGAGGAGGAGTGTGTACTAAAGTGGAGATCGGACCTGCGTCCATTTGGCGGTGTGCTCGCTGATGGCGGAGCCGATGGCCTTCTCTGTCGAGAGAGAGCGCGCTGGTGCGCCTACACTTAGGGTTTTCACAAGTTGTGGAAGCCTTCGCATCGCCATGGCTACGAGCTCAGAGGAATGAGGATCCAAAAAACCAGAAAAGAATTCTAAAAACGCAAATGGAGAGAGAAGCTTACGGTAATCGGTAGAAACAGGGAATCCCAACACGCCCGCAATTTCAAATCCGGCCCGAAAAAGCGGGTTTAATCCATGTTAAAACCGGACTGTTAAAGCAAAAAACTGAACACCGGCCCACAAAAGGGCTGTTTAAAACGGGCCGTGTGCTTCCCGTTTTCTTTATCTCCGAAAACAGGGAACGAAGTTGTTATTCGTAAACATTACAAACGTATTTGAACGAAGTTGTATGCAAAATGTTTATCGTCTATAATTCCATATATACAGGGTTCGTTATGATTTAATCATTTGTGTGAGCACCCAAACAAACATAAAATTTTGTTTAAGAGATTTTTTCCCCCTCGAATAGGAATATAAAAAGAACCGTTTTAACTATCAATGCTGGAGTGGATTCCTACAAAGAGGCTAAAAATTTAATGCTGGCACCAAGATTCACTAAAAAAATTCAAAACAACAAAACAATGTAAACTAAAAGAATTTCATTTTAAAAAAAGAAACCTGTAGAAACAAAAATACGATAGTAAAACAGCACAGTTGAAACTCATCGTCTTCATGCATATGTCGTCGCCATTCCTAATTCATGAAACTCATCGTTTACGTAGAAAATAAAGGTACTTACGGTTAATAATTGATCTGAAATAAAATCTCTCTAGATACCTCATGGGCAACATCAAGGCTGAGTGGGTACCACATTTCAGAACCTGGATTGTTGTATTGCATGGCATTGGTGAAAACCAATCTGACATCGATCGGCACATATGTCATTTATGTTCTTGTATCTGTTATTCTCTTCCTTTGCCTCCATCCGGTTCAGTATTGTGCCCAAGTACATCGGTTTTCTTATAACCTAAAGAGTCACAGAGAGATGGCCTGAAATAAAACTAGAGAGAGAAATTGAATATGTGTTAAAAATAGAGACAAAGGTAGTGGTGTTATGGGAATATGGAATCACCTCATAATAATTATCTTGATCTATAGCCATAACATCAATCGGTTTTAGAAATGGGAAAGCCGACTTGTGTTTCATAATCTGCACAAAATAAGAATCTTAGCAGCTGCAATTGTTGAAGAGCACAGTCATTTGAATCTCTCGTGTGATACATGAAAAAATAGTAGCACTTAATCATGAGAGATATTTATGAATTCTTTTAGCTATATTCTCGCTCTGGGAACAAGATGGTGCTATTGAACACTGTAGAACAAACTTTTTGAGTTTTAAGATGAGAAGACACAAAAACAAAATTAATATTGACTTGTATGTATTACAGTATGGTAATCTTCAGTAGTTACTTCGAATTACACTTTACATTGTATACACTTAGGGTCCGTTTGTCAAATCAAGGAATAGCACTAGAAGAGTGGTAGAAGAGTGGTAAGAATAGAATAATGTGATTTTGTAATAGTGTTAGAAGAAGATATTCTTGATTATTCGGAAGAGCGAAATTATCGTTTGGCAAGTGTCATTTGAAATAGTAGAAATGTTGATAATTATGTTAACAATAATGATGATGATATAATATAATAATGATAACAACAAAAACTAAATAATATAATAAATTAATAATATGCATTATTTCTGAAATAAGTAAAAATAATAATATTGATGATAATAATATTATTAACAATAATAATGAATAATAACGTAATCAAATAATAAGCGTTATTATAAAAATTATTAATTAAATATATAATACAATAAAATATTATTAATTAAATATAATACAACATAATCAAATAATAATGATAATTATAGTAATAACAATAACAATAATATAAAATTATAATAATATGCGTTATTATAAAATAATAAATAGTAATAGTAATTTTAAAATTATTTTAATAATAATGATAATAAAATATTATTAATAAAATAAAGTATATATAATATACTAAAATATTGTTAATTACGAATAAAATTATTTGCATTATTTTAAAATAATAATAATAATAATAATAACAATAATAATAATAATAACAATAATAATAATATTAAATTATATATGATATATTAAAATATAATAATAATATTATTAATAATAAAAATAATAAAAATAATAATATAAAATATTGTTAATTACAAATATAATATAACATAATAAAATAATAATGATATGGTATATAATATATTAAAATAATATTAACAATAATAAAATATTAAAATAATATTAACAATAATAATTAACATAATCAAATACTGTTAACATAATCAAATAATACATTAAAATAATATTTATAAAATAATATAACAATAAAATATTATTTTAATTATTATTGTTAATTATTATAATATTATTTTAATATATAATATTTTAAAATAATATAACAATAAAATATTATTTTTAATATTATTTTAATATATAATATTAATATTATTTTAATATTTTATTATTGTTAATTATTATTTTAATTATTATTGTTAATATTTTTATTTTAATATTTTATTATTGTTAATTACTGTTAACATAATCAAATAATATTTATCAATAATATTAACAATAATAATATGGTATATATAATATATTAAATTGTTAATTACATTGCAAATTTGATTG